>JAZKJV010011029.1:0-307613 GCA_037367405.1 Ottelia alismoides
TACATAGAATAAAACATAGACAAGTCTATGGTTATTCCTTTTGGTAATGAAGCATGCGGAGGCTTGATCGTATTCTCGGTTGCTCGGGGGGCGGAGAGGGCTCCCTTCCATCCACTTATTTGGGGCTCCCTCTGGTTGTTGTGCGGTTACACTTAGCAGATTGGAAGGTGGTGCTTGACAGGTTAGAAATCAAGATGGCGGGCTGGAAGGCGAGAACGCTTTCCAAGGGGAGCAAGCTGGTGTTCCTTAAGCATGCATTGTCCATCATTCCGATTTTATTTTATTTTTGTTCCACAAGATTGATGCCAGTGGGAGTGTGGCAGAGGTTGAAGGGAATGATGAAGCATTTTTTCTAGTCGGATGGGCGACATGAAGGCGATCTCGGTGTTTGTAGTTTAAAGCACATGAACAAGGAGCTACTGGCTAAGTGGACCCTCAAGATTTGGGGGCAGTCTGATGACTTGGTGTGTAGGGTGGTGCGAAGCATTTATAGGGTACGTGGTTCGTCGAGGGCGGAGGCGATCTGCCTGCCGTCGTCCTTATGGAGGGGAATTTCCAAGGTTTTACTGAAGCCGGACGCCTCTATAGGGCCGGTGTTGGGTGACGGTCACAGTTTTGGGTTTTGAGGGGATGACTGGATGGGTTTGGGTCCACTCAGAGAGAGAGATACCCATGCCTTTCCGTCCTTGCAAATGATAGGAGTGCTACGGTGCATCATGTTTGGTCGGTGGGCTCTTGGTGCCCGACTTTCGCATATACTTTGTCGAACCAGAGATGTAACGAGGTTGTGGCACTTTTGGGGGATCTGGTGGATGTTGGAGGACTTGGTGAGGGCAGGGAGCACTTTTTTTGGAAGGAGGGGAAATTCTTGGTGAAGAAGGTGTATTGGTCCTTCGCTAGGGCGCACGAGGCGGTTCAAGACGAGTCCGCTTGGGACTACAGAATTATTTGGGCTAGCAAGGTACCTATGCAGATCAAGGTTTTCTTGTGGTTGGAGAGAAGCGGGTGGCTACGGTGCATAGGGCCAGATTGCTACATATCGGTAAGACCTTGTGCGATAGATGTAGGCTTGATCAGGAGGATTTCGGCCACCTTTTTTCGGTTGCTGAACCTCGGCTGTGATATGGGCAAGGGCGGATGTTCCCTGGCTTCGAGTTGTGGACAGTGTGTCGCTCTTGAGTTCAATTAGGACGGCTTGTGGTAGTTCTCAAGAGGACGCGGTTGGACCTTCCGCTCTGCTTTGGGCTATTTGGTGCGCCAGAAATGAGACGATCTTTCGGGGAAGCCCCTTTCTTTGTGAGAGTGTTCTAAGACGCTATAGACATTTGTTTCCCTATGGTCCAATGTGTAATTGGTAATTTGTAAAAAAATTGTACCTTTGCTCTTGATTTAGTTCAATAAAATCACGATGGGTTCCAACTTTAGGACTGCACCCTCTTTTTCCTCAAAAAATCACCCAGCTAGTTAGTCAGGCTCAATCTGACACCATACCACATCGCACCTGACAACAAAGTAAGCCATCACCATTCCCTCGGATCTGTAATACCCACTTAGCCATAAAAACCGTGTTCACCTCATTGAGCCTCAACATGATCAAACCTCCATCCTTCAAAGGTTAAGGTCATCATCTCCTAGACAACCAACATACATTGATGCTCTTGTCCAAATAAATACTAAAAGAAATGCCTAATCAAAACACCATACAAGTTAAAATCCCTAATAGCAGCGAAGAGTCAAAAGGAAGAAAATAAATATGGTCTTCAACATAGATTTAATCAACACAAACTGACCCACTACTCGACAAACCTCCCACCTAGCCAACTTCATTTCAAGTCTATCCATCAGCAAGACTCAGACAATCTATCATAATTTCCTAGCAAACTAAGGGAAACCTAGATAAGTGAGGGGCAATGACACACATGGAGTGCTAGAGCCCGTGTACACCCCTCCACCTCATGACAAGAAAACTCAAAGAGAACAAATCAGACTTCCCTCTCTTATCCCTCTCTTCTCTTTAGGGGACTGAGATGATGTCAAAGATCTCTGGGACCATCAAGATCCCCCAACGTATCACGCACCCTCATTCTATAAAAAAAAAGGATGTGTATCATCGACACACTAAAGAATCAGGGTGGAAAAATCCCCCATCTTAAAATCAAGTAAATTCTACAAATAACAACTTACTAGACATCATAGTCAACATTTCTGCCACCAAGGTTGCAAAAATTGATAGTCGGTACTCGATCATCAGGGTCACTGACTAAAGATTAATCAGCAGTCGAACAACAAATCGGATTTAGTCGACCATTAGTCAGTTTTGAAATTTTAATTATTTTAAATATCTTTTTTATACCTATATTCTTATATATTTGCATGGATTTATTCATTTTCTATACTATCATCAAGGAACAAAAGAAGTAACTGACTTTAAATATAACATTAAGCATATTATAATAGGTTTGTTTTTAAAAAGGAAAAAAAAGCTCTATGTAAAAGTCGATCGACTAGGCCGACTAGTCGGCCTGATTAGTCGGGTTGACCAATTAATGGCCGACTAGTCGGCCGAGTTTTACAATAGTGTATGCCACATTAGCATTCAACACGAGAGGGCAACCTTATTTAACCATCTTTAAGGCTAAAGAAACCACATTGTGACAAGTCATTCCCCAACACCAAGTAGAAGCCTGTCATGAAGCATTTCTTCATCTGAACAACATAAGCTTCAAGGAAATATATCTCAAAGAGAGGCTCAAATGAATCACCACACTACATAGTCAAATGCATTAGAGAAATCAACCTTCCACAACTCTTACCCATCGTTTTCAATATGCGACCATTTCTTTAATCATCACCAAGTAGTTCATCATAAAGCAATTCATAACAAAAGCAATTGCTTGCTATGAAAAAAGAGGCTATTATGAAGAAAAGATGACAGTCAAGAGTGTGGGGGATCAAAATCCTCTACATGAATGGCATATGTTTGAATCCATAATTTCCCAACCTAAACTCCTCGAAAACCGCCACAATATCAATCTTCACTACTTCAGAAAACTCCTAGAAAAACAAGATAGGATAACCATCCAAACCCAGAGACCCATCCGCATTCAACTCAAATACGAGCATCTGAATCTTGTGCTCCTTGAACTCCCCATAACAATCCATCCCCCTGGCCTAAGAGATCATGCTCACCCTCATCCCAACCATTACCATCCACAACAAATGGACCTTTTATTTAAGGTCTGGAGCTGATCCTTCAACCATGTTAGCCTCGATCTCAAATATTATCGTCCTCAATTTTAACCATCCTATGCAATTCTTGTGAATGGTAGGCCAGAAGGTGGCTTTTTCCAACCCCAACAGCGGGTGCATTAGGGTTTCCCTCTTGCACCCCTCATTGTTATTGTGGTAGATGCGCTAACGAGATGATGAGATTGACCAAAGCTGATGGTTTTTGTGCCAGGTACATGAGAGACGGTGCCTCCATTCATATTCTACAGTACATCAATGACACGGCCATTTTCATTAATGGGGATACGGTGCATGCGAGACGTGTTTCCTATATCATGGATATATATGGTAAGGTTTTCGGCCTTAGAATTAACATAAGCAAGCAGTGGTTATTCCTTTTGGCTTGGAGTATGTAGAGGCTTAGGAGCTCTGACGTATTGTCGGTTGCCCAGGGGACTCCCTTCCCTCAACATATCTCCTTTTGGTTGCTGGGCAGTTACGTGCAGCGTATTGGAATGTGGTGCTTGACAGGTTGGAGAGCAAAATGGCGAGGTGGAAGGCAAGATCGCTCTCTGGGGGGGAGCAGATGCTCCTCAAGCATGCACTGTCCGCTATCCCGATGTTCTTCTGTTCCATGAGATTGATGCATGTGGGGGTGCGCCAGAGGATAGAGGTAATGACAAAGTGATTCTTCTGGTCAGACGGACGACATGAGGATAGAGGAATGCACCCGGTGGGTTGGAATACCGTTACGAAAGCAAAGAGGGAGGGCAGTCTTGGTGTCTGCAGTTTGGAGCACAAGAACACGGCGCTCCTGGCTAAGTGGGTCCTTGGGATTTGGGGAGAGTCTGATGATTTGGTTTACAGGGTGTGTAGAGCATTTACGAGGTCCATGGTTCGAGAGAGCGGAGGCGATCCGTCTTCCTTCGTCGTTCTGGAGGGGAATTTCCGATATTTTACAGAAATAGGAAGCATGTGTGAGGCCGATGGTGGGTAACGACCACAATTTCCACTTCTAGCAAGATAACTTGACGGGGTTAGGTCCACTCAGGGAGAGATACCCGCGTCTCTTCGCCCTCACGTATGACAAGGATGTTTTGGCGCATCAGGTCTGGTCGACGAACTCTTGGTGCCCGACTTTCACCTCCGCTTTGTCAGATCATGCATGCAACGAATTCTTGGCATTGTCGGGGGATCTAGCGGATGTTGAAGGCGTCGGTGAGGGCAGGGGTCGCTTTGTTTGGAAGCAAGGTTGTAAAAGTCAGTAGTCGGTACTCGATCGGTCGGGTCACTGACTAAGGATTAATCAGCAGTTGGACGACTAATCGGACTTTAATCGGCTTTGAATTTTATGATTATTTTAAATATATACCTCATTTTTATATTTACATAGATTTTGTACATTTTTATACTATCATAATAAATACAAAAAGTAAATGAATTTAAATAAAATACTAAGCATATTATAATAAGTTTGAATATAAAAAATGCAAAAACATATAAAAATATGGTATCTTCAAGAAAAAAATGGTCGATTAGTGTGCCTAGTCGAAATTAGTCGGTACTCGGTCGACCACCCTATTGAGTAGACTAGTCGGACCTACTAGTCGGGCCAGTCGGGGGACTTTTACAACACTGTTTGGAAGGAGGGAAGTTCTTGGTGAACAAGGCATGTTGTTATTTCGCCAAGGCGCACGAGGCGGCTCGGGAGGATTTTACTTGAAACCACAGAATTAATTGGGCTAGCAAGGTGCCTATGCAGATCAAAGTTTTCTTGTGGATGGCGAGAAACGGGCACCTACTCTCTAGGTGCGGAGTAGATAGTTGCATACCGAGGAAACCTTATGTAATAGATGTGGGCTTCATCATGATGATCCCGATCACCTTTTTTTAGGTTGCATGGCTACGGCTGCGGTGTGGGAGGGGGCGGCTATACCATGGCTTCGACCCGTGGATGGCGCGTCGTACTAGAGTTCTGTTAGAGTAGCGTATGGGAGCTCCCACGAGGACACAGTTGGGGCTTTCATTCTGCTTTGGGCTATTTGGTGTGCTAGGAAGGAGAGGATCTTTCGAGGACATCCCTTTCGGTGTGTTAATGTACCGAGACACTACCGGGCATTCGTGTCCATGTGGTCTAATGTGTAATATGTAAAATCGTGCCCTCTATCTTTTGAAATAGTTCAATAAATTCGTGGTGGGTTTCAATCTTGGGATTGCACCCTCTTTTCCCTCAAAAAAAATTTATCAAGTCTAGTAACTTCCCCGTGTGCCAGCTTTCCCCGCTACTCTCGTTAAGCATGGGTCGCCCTCTAAGCAGTGAGCATCTTCTTTAATGCCTTTAATTCTAATGCCACTTGCCGGATCATCGACCATCTATCTGAGTTGATTGTAGCTTATAATTTTCTTTTATAAGTTCATAACTTCTATATAAGGAGGCTAGCATGCTTTTGTAAGGGACAAGTTATGAGTTATTAATAAAATAATGAAGTTTAACTCCATATCCATTTCCTCTCATTTATTTATTTTTATAAAAAGAGCCCTCTACTTATATATTCTTCGCTCATATACTATATTCACATCTACAAAAAATCCATTTCCTTTAGCACCTAAGTAAAGGCTATCCTATTTAACTTCCATGCATCAAGATACATGTAAGGTACTGATGTTTCAACAATAACAACAGCAAAGCCTTTTCCCACATTAAGTAGTGTTGGTTAAAAATTGGTGAAGCCTTCTCCCACTTGAAGTAGGGTCAGATACATGGATTCTTTCTCAAATCCTTGTTGAAAGATCCGACTATTTTTTACGCTGGTTGTCGGCTAAGGGATTTGAACCCAGGTCTTTAGGGTAATGGGCACACTGCACTACCATCATACCATTTAAGGCACTAATGTCTATTATAAAAAAATCCAACATATCGTAAGATTCATGTTCTTAAAAAATCAACACTTCTTCAAATCCAGAAAAATGAGTGGATGTTAGGATTCTCGCAAAAACAGAAATGTATTATACATTTTTATCTAATTATCCAAATTGAACCCACTTAAATGGTATAGTAGTTGAAGCAGTGGGATCCCATTGGAATGATCAAGGTTCCAACCCCACCCTCTCCTCCTTAACTAGTAAAAAAATATCCAAATTAAATTTAATCTATTGTAATTTATAATCATGTGAATAGTTTACCACATTCATCATCACTACTATGGGGTGACAAAGTCCAAGCTGCGTCAACTCTATGTATGTGCTTTCAAGCATGTTTATATGTTCCTTTTTAGTCCAACTAGGTATACAAAGTGTGGAAAAATAGACTACCGAGGGTGGTTAAAGAGAATATGTCATCAGTGCAAAGCATATTCAACAAGGAGTGATCCATCCTACGAGTTTCTTATTACGTCATCTGAGGTGATTACCTCATGGGAGAAATGACAGGCACAAAGATGAGGACGGTGTAATATGTTTGGTGGTGCTTTATGTCTAGCGTATGGGCTAGCATGTTCTTACCTAAAACATTAACTATCTTCAGAGTCGAGATCAGTTTAGATCACTTGATACTAAGGTAATTTGGTTAAAGAAAAATGTGTTTCCTATCCTTGCAATATCATAACAAGAATGTGGTTCGCTTCATCACTCGTTATTGGGCCATCTAGGTAGAAGAGTTCTAATCCCTTTGTTTTAACGTCGTCCTCATCATGGTTTTAAAATTAACGTTGTCTGAATCAACGCTCGAATGATATGGAGAAGCAAGGTACCGAACCGAATCAAGATCTTTCTTTTGTTGTTCAAGCTTGGCAAGATTCTCACCAAAGGGTGCAGGGGCCGCTTGTTGGGAGTGGAAGATGTCGCATGCGATAGATGGGGATCGGCAGTGGAAGAGATGGAGCATTTGTTTTTCTCTTGTCCTTCCTCGGATCAAGTGTAGAGCATGGTAAACTTTTCCTGACTTGCCGGGTGGGATTGTTCAAGCTTCTGGAGAGATATTAGATCGATGTGTGGATACGGTCACGAGGACAACATGCTTTCTTTTGTGTTAGCTTGGGTTATATGGTGCGCTAGGAATGACGTCAATTTGGGGGCATACTTTTTAGACTGAGAATGTAATTGAACACTGTAGGGCGTTGTGTATAACGTGGAAAATGTAACTCAATGTAATTTTTATGTTTTAATATATATATACATACCTAGTGAGGTCGGTTCCATCTGTCACCCCTTTCCTTTTTCAAAAAAATCATGGTTTTAAAAACACGCCATGAGTCATACATCTCCAAGCGGTTTTCCAATAAAATGTCTTGAGGTTATAACCTCGGGTAGCCCAGGCGAGGCGTGTGCACGTCATCTACATGAGGTGCTCCTCGAGGCCCTAAACTATAAAGAAATAATGAGGCACCGCCTCGGGCTACAATTTTGTAATGCAATCAAGCAAATTAGTATGCAATGATAATTTATTTAAGTATTATATTACGTATTAACAACTTGATATGTTATACACTCATGAATACATATTGTATGATTAGCAAATTATATGTTAGTCATAGTCATATATGTCCATCACAAATCATAATATCACATTACAGATATACAATATACCGTATTTTAATCATATATATTAGTCACATCACATATATTATACAATATACTATTTATAAGTCATACATATTAGCCAAATAAAATATACCATACAATATATTGTATGTTGTATGTTGTATGTTAATCATATGTGTTAGTCACATAATATATGTGTGTGTGCGCGCCCCTCCCCCTCCTTCCATTAGACTCGATGAGTGGGCAGCAAGACCCTCGGCTGGATAGCGATATTCTTTGCAAGCATTGAAGAAATTTACATGATGAGCTTTGCAATGTGTCAGGTTGAATAGACGAGTCGTAATTCAAGGCATCTTAGCAAAGTTCATAACATAACATATATTGTTCATATGGCATATAATTTGTATCCAATGTGGGTGTTAAAATTTAGGATTTTATTGTAATAAAGTTCTGTTTAATTGTTAAAATTTAGGATTTTATTGTAATATAGTTATGTTTAAATGTAGTTTTTACGTATATGTTTCTCTATACACTAAGACTTATGCCAAGCCTAAATGATGAAAAACCGCCTCTATCCACTTCACGGTTTTAAAACCTTATCCTCATCTTATTATATATAATGAAATTGGGGGATGACAACCTCCCTCTAGCCATCCTTTGGCTTTTTGAAGAATAACCAAAGTAAAAAAATCAACATGTACATTATCGAGAATCATGCGTTCAACAAGGCATTGATCATGGCAAATCGCAATGCGTTCAACATTGTTCTCATCAAAAATAAACATCAACAATATAGCATGAACTTCACGAACAATACAATCTTATTTTGTAACTCCTAAAGTAAAATGAAACATTCTTGAGCACCATGATGAAAAACAATAAAAATAATTGTATCAACAAAAAACCAAGAACACCAAAATTGAAAGTTCATAATGCTAAGGGAGCGATCATGTCTATGCAAGAAGGGGTATCACCACCTAACCTATTTATATCCTTAAAAAAATATCTTGTCGAGGCAACAGCTTAACAAGTAAACAAGCGAGTTCAAGGCAGCTATGAGCCCTAAGAGTCCCTTGCCCCCGTGGATCACAACACTATGCCTTTTTGCTTCGTGGGTCACAGAACTAGGCATCAAATTCTTTGTGGTTAACCCTACGAAACCCCCTTCCAACTAGATCCTATAAGCCGTCTTTCGCTTAATTCCTTCCCCTTGATACTTGATAGGAAAATGGTAGATTCCAAAATTCATGCATAAGGGTCATGAACCTTGGATGAACGGAGACGAATGTGTGTCAACCTCGCTTCTCAGAAATACCCAGTGTTGACCACGCTGAGAGACACGAAAGCGTGGGTAAAGCCACTTGGCAAAGTAACATTCAACAAAAAGAGGCCAAAAATCACGGGAACAACAAAAACAATCATCTTGCTCTTTCCTTTCTACGGTGATACATTTTTCTTTCCCGGGGATGGGCAAGGATACAGATAAAGGAACGATATAAGCAAGAAAAAAGAGAACGAGCAAATCAATTATTTCCCTCAGCTTTCCCAAAAAGTCCTAATGCTAGTAGTAATGAAAACTAAAATCACACCACAATGCACTATTAATGAATCCGATACTGGATATCCAGTTGACCATCTAACTTGAATTTATTATCAGGTGGAATTAAAGAGGCATTATATATGTCAAAAATAATACCATGGCTCATTGCACAGGTTGTATTGAATTGTTACTTCACGAACAAATTTTTGTTGCCGCATTGCATTCTGTAAAACAGAGATAACAAACCAAATCTTCGGTGAACATTGATGTCCGAAAGAATGTCGAATTGGAGAAGCACAAATACTTACACTGTAAATTAAAACTATAAAAATATAACAGAAACAGAGATAGACAACAGAAAGAACATGCTAGTAATATATACAAGCTAAACAGATGACACTACTCTGGAGATAATTTTTCATGTGAACAGTAATTTCATCTTTTTATTCTATAAAAGATGGCCTTGAATAAAAAATTACAAGATACACAAAATTCCCGTCATTGCTTTTCTCACCTCTATGTAAACACACTCAATGCATTCATAATAATCTCTTAATTTATTTAAATCAAGATTTGATTAGTAGACACAGAATAAATCAACGTGAAAGAAGGGAAACAAAAGCAATACCGATGCAGCAGATCTTGTAGTCATTGTACGTTCAATTGAAACAGGAGCCAAAGTTGGCTCCACTGCAGATATATGATTCAGGCGAGGTTCAAGATCGATGGTTCCACCCCCTTTCTGTGAAGTAAAATAAGGTTAGGTTCCTTAAAATATATAAAAGCTAAACACAACTATTCTGCAGCACTCAGAAGTTAGAATTAAAGGGCATATATGCAACAAATTGAAGGCCACGGATAAACGGATATATACAAGCAATTCGAATTTTTCCATCGAAATAAAAAAATGAGCAGACTAATATATGGTTTGGACAGTTCAAAATTCAACAAAGTCCCTGCAATCTATTAGAACCGTAAATCTATTGTAGGAGATAAAATCCGTACCTTTAATGGAAAAATCATTATCTTCAAGCTTCTTGATGCAAAAAAAAATCAATTATGTTCCCTGTTTTTTAGTCTTATTCACGTGCTTTTGCAGAAAAAACTGTGTAGTCATTCAATCTCCTATTCTTGAGATGTCTGTGTATGGCTGAGCTGTGTGTTATAGATTATCAGCTATCTTAACAATGCAGAACCGTTCCACACGAAAACCACAACTAATTCCAGCATCACAAGCACGAGAAGTAGAACAAAGTCATAGTTTGGACCATTGTAATTTTGAAATATTCTCCGTGAAATCTATTAGATCTGTAATCTCAGGGATGAGCTCAAATCTGTACCTTTATTGGAGAAGCGGTTATCTACAAGTTTCTTAATGCGAATTCTTATCAATTAAATAGTCCGCCTTTTTCAGTCAGAATTCAGGTGCTCTCACAGATATAAGAACTCTGATATTTAATCTGATCCCAAATTGCTCCTGCTATGTTCCCCTTAGATCACACCAGTATATATATGCCAGAATTGTGTGGTTTATATTATAAACTACCTTAACAATGCAGCACCGCTCCACGCGAAAACTGCAACTAATTCCAGCACCCCAAGCACGAGAACGTACATTGTTCCTCAATGTAGAAGTATAACCTGCAAACAACAACAATAATCTCGTTAGTAATGTCCTAAAACACACTAAAATTCATAAAGAAAACACCAATAAACTAAAAATATGCTAATTAGAATAAACTCTCGAACGTTAAAAAAAATCCAATGTTCAGTTCAACCAAGTTCGAAAAGCCAAAAAAATAATTATATAAACTACCTTAAACAGCACACCATTGTACAGGTGCCTTTGAGTTTTCACCACATTTCACATACAAACAAAACTGCCTGATGCAGTCTATAATCTATTCATGGACATGTTCCTTTCTAGTCACTGAAATGATGTCATCTAATTCTCAAGTATCTAAAAGGTTTTCCTAAGAAAATATCTATATTTTAAGAATATTAAGCATCCCGACAAATATGCTTTTTGATTATAACTATGCTAGTTATATAGATAGACACTACTAGTTTTCCCACCTTTGATGTCAATAAGGTGTAGGTCAAATGTCCAAGCAACGTATTTTGTTTGTACTTGCATGCAATTCTAACCTTTCATCCAGTTACGGTTTTATCAAGTACGCGTAGCTATTGTCTCTAACAAAAATATCTTTGGAAAACATCTGTTTATTGTGACTTCTTATTGTGGTGTAAGTCATTTTAAAGAGCAAAGTTAAGTGACTAACATGCTGAAACTGAAGGAAGGTTATTAAAAACCTAGTTGGTCATGTATACAAGAAAAATAAAGTACAAGAATAAGGCAACAGGAAGAAATACATCGCATGCACAAGGGTGACAGATTCAAATAATGCAGTGTTCATGAAACGATGCACATAAGAACAATACATTTTTTTTCTAATTCCAAATATTGGTTGGCATCTCCTGTAAACAAGGAAACGAAATGGTATTTTTTTCATTCCAAGACATTGGAACTTAAACTCCTAGACAAAAACATGCGATGAGATTACAACCGATCACAACAATTTCTGGTTTAGGACAGAAAGGATATGAAATTTATCTCATTATTTATTAGAAAGGGATTGATATATGCATAAGCAAATACTTCATGAGATTTTTCCATCCAAAAAGAAACTTCGGGCGAGGTATAGATCAATCGATATTTTGTGAATGCACATGTGAAATCTATGTTATATGACATGACAGAATAGATATTTTCGATGGATGGATGGATCAATTGGATTCAGGGTTTACAATGAATACTGTAACTGTTGGTGGAAAAGAGCAATCTGTTTATTCCATAAAATCCTAGGCTCTCTTATATAGAGAGGACCCATGGGTAAATTACATGGTACGTTATCAGGAAAATAAAAATAGAATAAACGATACACTGGCTATATAATTATCTCTACACTCCCCCTCAAGATGGAGCATAGATATAAATCATGCTCAGCTTGGAAGAACATCTCTAGAATGGTCCTCTGAGCAATGGCTTGGTGAAGATGTCGGCAGTCTGTTCCCCTAAGCTAACATATGAAGTAGAAATCAGGCCGTTCTAGATCATATCCCTAGTATAGTGGCAGTCTACCTCAATACAGTGTTGTCAAAGGCGTTAGGCGCTCCAAGGCGCTAGGAGTCCAAAACGCATGAGGCGCTAGGCGCTTGACTAGGCGCTCGCCTGAGACAATCGAGGCGCTATATATACTACATATATTTATGTAAATATAATCTTATATACCTATACATACATATATGTATGTGTGTGTATTTATATGTATATGTATGTACTTTTTCAAAAAAATATTACACGTACACACACACACCTAAATTACAATCTAATATCAATCGAATATACATGTAAGTGTATGTATATTTATTTATATAAACGTATATATGCGTATGTAAGTATATATTATGTTTACAATTACAATACCTAAAAATAATTTAAATGTAACGTGTAAATAGAACTTCGAACTAACATGTATAAATGTACATGTATATGTAGAATTAAGGACTAACATGTATGTCTATATGTATAATTATAGAATTAAGGACTTACATGTATGTGTATATGTAGAATTAATTATTAACATGTAAAAATTACATCTAATATCAATCCAATGTATGTGTAAGTACATGTATATTTATATATATACATATATGTGTAGTAATTAAACTAATATAAATGTAACTTGTAAATAGAATTTAGAACTAACATATATAAATGTATGTGTATATGTAGAATTAAGGACTAACATGTATGTGTTTATGCAATATTTATAAGTGAATGTCTATTACATGTATATATGTGTAGTACATGTAAATACGTGTACATGTGTATACATGTACATCTGTACATATGTGTACATATGTTTACATGTATATGTGTATATGTCTATATATACATATATGTGTTTGTATGTATGTATAATGTTTTAAATTATAAAACTTATAATTAATATGCATGCGTAAATGTATGTGTATGTGTCTATGTAGAGCTTAGTGTGTATATGTATGTGTATTGCTAGTGTATGTATAATGATGCATGTATTTGTATGCACATATATATACTAACATGTCCAAATATTACTCAGAACTAATATTTATGCAACTTTAAAATTTTAAAAAAGGAAAAATACAAACAATTCAACAAAAAGCCCCAATTTTGCTTCAGGCGCTCGCCTGAAGCGCCTGGCGCCTTAGGCCAGGCGCTCGCCTAGGCAACGCCTGAGGCAAAACGCCTCGCCTGAAGCAAGGCAAGGCGCCTAGGGCTCACCTCGCCTCGCCTTAGCGCCTAGGCGAGCGCCTTGAGCGCCTTTGACAACACTGCCTCAATATGTTTTGTTCTTTCATGAAATGCAGGATTATTGGCAATGAACAAGGCAGCTTGATTGTCACACTGTAGCTGCATGGGTAGATGTACATTTATATGCAAGTCTTCTAGTACAGGCTGTACAGCTCGAATCCACATCATCTCTGTGCTTGCTTGTGCCATTGCCATATATTCAGATTCAGCACTAGATCTAGTCACAACAGTTTGTTTCTTGCTTTTCCAAGAAACCAGAGAGTTGTCCACAAAAACTGCACATGCCGAAATGGATAAATATGTGTCCTTTCTAAACAGCAATCCTGAGCCTGGAGAAGACTTCAGATACCTTAGTATCACATATATGGCATCCATATGTATCTGTCTTGGCTGTTCCATAAACTGGCTCACTCGACTTACTGCAAATGCAATATCAGGTCGAGTTATAGTGATGTAAAGAAGCTTACCCATCATTTCTCTATATCTTCTCATGTCAACCTCCTCAGTATCGTTGTCATATAATTTCATACTTGGATCCATAGGAGTACTCGAGGGTCTACATCCAACCATGCACGTTTCAACCAGCAAATCTGTAATATATTTCCTTTGGGTCATCACAAGACCCTGTGCATTCCTGGCAAACTCCAGTCCCAGAAAGTATCGTATGGTACCAAGATCCTTCGTGACGAAATGACGGCCCAAAAATGCTTTTGCCATCTCTATTCCCTGAGCATCATCTCCTGTAACCAAAATATCATCAACATATACCATGATGACAACCGTACCTCTAGAAGTCTTCTGAATGAACAACGAGTGATCCGCATTTGATCTTTTGAATCCATGTCATTCAATTAGATGGGACAGCTTTTGGAACCACGTCCTTGGGCTCTGTTTAAGGCCATATATGGCCTTGTGAAGTTTACACACCATATGATTCTCCCCCTCAGCAACAAACCCTAGTGGTTGCTGCATGTAGACTTCTTCCTGCAAATCGCCATACAAGAGTGCATTCAAGTTGGAATATGGACTAGTCACGTACCACAGCAACAGATAGAAGAATGTGAAGAGTAGAGTAACGAGCCACTGGAGAGAATGTATCCATATAATCTACACCATGTCTGAATGAAGCCCCTCGCCACTAGCCTTGTCTTGTACCGGTCAAGGCTCCCATCAGCGTGGTACTTTACTGTGAATACCCATTTGCAGCTAACAATAGATGCACCTGAGGGAGCGAGAACCAAGCTCCATGTACCGCGTGACTGTAAAGCTATCATTTCTTCTTCCATAGCTAACCACCAGCAGTCTATCTTCATAGCATCCTGATAATGCCGTGGTATTTCCACGGAAAACGAAGCCATAGCAAATTTCTGGAAGTCTCATATGAGACAGTGAAAGGAAACCTGGGAAGCAATGAGATAAGATGCACAAGTACGTTTCTGCTTCCTAATAGCAATAGGAACATCAAGATCATCATCCATTGCACTCGTCGGTGCACATTCCTCCTGCAAAGAAGAATCCTGCACAGGCACACTATCCGACCCATCGTTAGTAATAGCATCTGAACATACCTGAGGCGTGATAGATGATTGACGTGCAGCCTGAGCAGGACCTGACCGACACGTATAGTATTTAGGTAATGGCATGATAGGTGGTTGTGGTGGTGGTGGTGTTGGAGATGACGTTGGCGTGACGACCGGGATAGGAATGGACAGAGGTGGACTCACACTAGGAGGCGGAGGAACATACACATCGGCATTAGATGTAGAGAAGGCCAACCTGTCACCTGCAAGTGAAAAGTACATAACTGACTCAAAAAATGTCACATCAGCACTGACAAAGTATTTCCTGGTGACCGGATCATAACAACGGTACCCCTTCTGGGTCCGAGAGTAGCCCACGAAGACACTTGACAACTCTAGGTGAGAGTTTGTCAAGTCCAGGAGACAACTGGTGAACGAAAGCAACAGCACCAAAGACACGAGTGGTAAGAGAAAATAATTCCTTGTCCGGAAAAATAACAGAAAGAGAAATTTTCTCACCAAATACAGAGGATGGCACAAGGTAACAGGCCGTAAGGACAACATCCTCCCAAAAAGAGATCGGCGCACAACTCTGGATAAGCAGGGTTCGAGTAATATCAAGGAGATGACGATGTTTTCGCTCTGCCACCCCATTCTGTTGAGATGTGTAAGCACATGTGGTTTGATGAATAATTCCTCTGGACGAGAAGAAATGGGGGAGAGAGCGAGTGCAAAATTCCAATGCGTTGTCAGTACGAACATATTTGACATGAGATGAAAAAATATTATGCACTTCAATTATAAGATTTCGAATAACATCTCCTGCTTCAGATTTGTTCTTTAATAGAAAAACCCACGACACACGAGAAAAGTCATCAACTACTACAAGATAGAACTTGTGTCCCTGATGATCAGGAACACGATTCGGACCCAAAATATCAACATGAAATAACTCAAAAGGGGAGTTACTGCTCTGACACTGACGACTAGGGAAGCTAGCTCGATGGTGCATTCCCACCTGACAAGCTTCACACCGAAAAGAACTGGGAGAAATCTGACGCAAGAGATGGCGCATCTTCTGAAGCAGGAGGTGACCAAAGCGAAGATGCCAGGGGTACGGAGAGATTGATCCGACTGAGTAGGAGGAGACGCCAGCATAGGAACTCCGGACTAGACGATAGAGACCATCCTGCTCAGAGCCACAACCAATCACCCTGCTCGTTAGTATGTCATGAAAAATAAGAGAAGATGGGTCAAATATAGCGCGACAATGCAAATCCTTCGTAATCTGACTAATAGACAGTAGATTCATGGAAAAATCAGGGGCATGCAGAACATTCTGTAAATGCATGGAAGGTGACAAGGTAATCTCCCCCTGTCCAACGATGGGGGAATGAGTCCCATCAGCTATGATCACTGACCGTCCTGTTGGAATGTCTCTGTAAGACTCAAGTCTATCTCTGTCGCGGCAAAGATGATGGGTTGCACCAGAGTCCATAATCCAATCTGAGATATTATGACCAAATGTAAAAGCAGAAGCACTACCTGAGGTGCTAGCAGAGGCAGAAGTACTGGCAGATGTTGAAGCAGCAATATCTGAAGAACCTCCTGGGGAATCTGTAGATGCTTGAGGCATAATATCGTGCAATCGCGCCACAAGACTTGTGATCTAAATTGGATGCCGATGAAGATGCAACATGCTCAGCTTCGCGTCCGATGCTGGAAACCCAAGCTTAGAATAGCATGTATCCTCGGAGTGACCTGTGCGATGGCAGAGAGTGCATGGTTGGCGAAAACGACCTCCTCGACCATGAGGTCCACGTCCACAGAATGAAGACCGACCACCTCTCCCTCGCGACACAGCCATCGCCGAAGGAGGTGGAGTAGCAGTACTGGAAGAGACAGAGATGCGGCTAAGCCTCCAGTAAACTTCCTCCTTAGGAGGAATGGTAGTGTCGGCAAGTGTCTGAGATCGGGTTGCATCATACTCAGGATCAAGAGCCGCGAGCAGTACCCCCACCATGGTAGCATTCCAGAAAGTCTTCTGTTGCTCAGGGGTAGCCATGAGAGGTATAGAACTGTAGAGCTTCTCAAACATCCCCCGTAGGGATGTATACAAGGAATGTAGTGGCCGATAGTGAATATGTCATGCTGAAGCTGTAACATCTTCGTCTCATTTCGCACCTGCGAATAAGTGGCCGCCAAGATATCCCATATCGCCTTAGTGGTGGGTTGATGGAGAACATCATTCGCAATCTCCATCATCAACGTGCCTGAGAGCCAAACCTTGGCATATGAATTATCAGCCTCCCAGGAGGCATACATCCCAGTCTTCGCTGTCGGTTCTTCCTCGGTAAGAATATGTTTCTTACCGTTCGACTTCATGAGGCTCATGAACTGCATCGCCCAAAACTCATAATTCGTCCCATCCATCTTGACTATTGGCGCGGGACCTTTGAACGCGCCTATAGAGGGCATATCAACTTTGTTATCTGACATGACGCCGAAGACGAAGAACTAGGATCCGTAGACAAACAAAGAAGTGTCTATATAAACTGGACAGGATTTGAGTACATATATAGACGTTACACACTCAAATCCATGGAGAGAGAGAGAGACTGACGGAAGAAGAAGAAGGCGCCGGCGTTGGAGGAAGGGACCCAGCGGTGGAGGTCCCCTACGATGAAGAGAGGGCCGGCGGTGGAGGCCCTGGTGGTGGCGGCTCGGCGGCTGGAGTTAGAACGAGATGGGGGGCGGCGCCTCTAGGGATCGGCGGCAGGAGAAGGAGGGAGGAGAGGTAGTGGGTGGCACCGATGGAGAAGGGGGGGTTGTGGAAGGGTTAGGGTTTTGGGTTAGGGTTTTGGCTCTGATACCATGTTGGTGGAAAAGAGCAATCTGTTTATTCTATAGAACCCTAGGCTCTCTTATATAGAGAGGACCCATGGGTAAATTACATAATAGGTTATCAAGAAAATAAAAATAGAATAAACGATACACTGACTATATAATCATCTCTACAGTAACAAATACTAACTTGCATGCAGAGACAAAGGTTCGAAAATGGAGACTGAGGGCAATTCTGAGAGAATTTGGACAGAATGGAAGCTCTATTTGAGAGCTACAGAAGGAAAAACTATGCATTATCATGGCATCCACATTTTTTACAGCCGTCAGGGCACAATAGTTGTCACCTGCTAGCTAACATGGTTGCAGTTGTCATAAACCAAATTACTTATAAAAGCAACAAGTGTGAGTTCACTTACAAGTAAAAGTAGAAAAACTCAATAAATTACATGCTCACATGGAAAAGCTTAAAATGTCGGATTTTATAATCTAAGCTCTAGAGTTTACCACAGTCATATATTATGATGCAAGCCAGACACTTGCCAAAGTAAGAATATCAAGATTCTACTTAGGCCAAAGTTTTAGTATCTTTGATTGAAGTTGTATCATAAACTCATAACTCTGGAAATTTACATGTGAATTACGATTGAGGAAAGGAAGTTTTCAAATCACTGACTTAGACCCATTGTCAAATCCTATTCAGAAGAATACAAAGGTAGTACTTAAGGGAAAAAGGGTCAATCTGATCTTTCACAATCAAAGCGATGGATGGAGCTCCTATGAAACAACTTATTATAAACATCGGTACATCAAAGAATATGCAAGAAAAATACTTCAAATCGTTGATTCATCGCCAAAGATGGATTAGAATCAATAGCTCAATATATAATGAATCGTTGATTCATCGCCAAAGAATTTCTTATCTATCGAAACACCACTAGATCAAATAACAAAGACATTGTTGAGAAAGAAATCAACTTAATCACCCCATTTATCCTCTTGAGGAGAAGTTAGGTTTCAAACTCTGATCCAAAAAGAAGAACACCATGCTAATGTGCCTTGGATGATCCATGTCTCTAGGTCAAGCGTTGAACCATCCATGTGGTTGCGAGCCCTTACAAGTTACAACCTAGGCACACGAAACAATTTTCAGAGGACAAAGAAATTGTAGGAGCTATCATTTATATCGAGTACCACTAAGATTGGTATTAGGAAAAAACAAAAGCTCCTTGATATTACTCGTTGACAAAGCACGATTCATCTAAGCGGTTTAAAGACTATAAGTCGATTGTACTATCTGAATCACTATCATGCATACAATTTTACGATGTGCATCAGTTCATGGGTGCAACTAAATGCATTAAAATACATCATACAACTTACATAAGGTGCTATTTTCATATCCGAATAGACTAAAAAGCTTAATATATGATCTCTTAGAAGCATAGAATCCATATATTCCAAAGAGAGAGAGAGAGTGTGTGTTAAACTGCTCATTAAATTTGCTAGATATAGTAACAACATTCTAAAAGATGAAGTTTAATTCAAACCGACATGATTTCTTAATTTCAATTAGATTTTAAAGAAAATATAAATACAATTATTAAGAACTTATATCAATTTATTCAGAACAGAATAAATTATCAACTAATTAAGAATAGAATACATTGTCAACTTCACACCAACAAAGCCTTTTCCCACAATTAAGTAGGGTCGGTGAAGGATATGGAATGATCCTTAAGAGCATCACGGAAGCGTGAGGATCGCATCGTATGCGATCGGGAGCGACTAGTCGTACTAGTTGCCCAATACAGCGGAAATTAAAATTTTTCATGTGACGAAACCACATGATCCAAGAACACTTCTCGGATCATTTCGTCTAAACCACAAACAAGTAATAGGATTACCTCTTGAAGCGTGGTTGCGATCGAGTCTCCAAACGAAGAGACCTCCTGTCTCAAGTCCGATCCGACGGAGGAGACGCTTGC
Source organism: Ottelia alismoides (assembly GCA_037367405.1). NCBI lineage: Eukaryota > Viridiplantae > Streptophyta > Magnoliopsida > Alismatales > Hydrocharitaceae > Ottelia > Ottelia alismoides. Next base: position 20,020 of record JAZKJV010011029.1, read on the forward strand.
GAGCGTGTTGATGAAACACGTGCTTCTCGCAATCCATATTGGTGATCCAAGCGGCGGATCTCCTGATCTCGACACACAAGATCCGGCGTCTTCTTCACGAGCGAGGCACACCGAAGGAGACGGAGATCCACGAGCAAATGATCGGGCAGTATAACGACGACGCTGCGGCGATGGAGACTCTCTCTAGAGCATCCATGGTGGACGGCCAGATGAGAGAGGAAGAGAGAGGGCGTGTATAGAGAATGAGAGAGAGAGAGAGCATTGTGTTTCTCATTAGCATTTGAAGAGCAAGGGGTGCCCTTCTATTTATAAAATTTTGGGATCCATGGATCTCAATCCATAGGTAACACAAATTCAATGTCTCACACTGATTTGTGTTTCTTTTAATGGCTAAGATTTTTGTTGGTAAAAACCAACAACAATTAATTTAATTTGGATTAAATGTATATTGATAAATCAATATGATCTAATCCTAAATTAAATCAATCAAGCATGTAGATTATGGAATGAAGATTGCCTCCTTCCATAATATGGGATTTGGTGGCAATCTCATGTAATCTCATGATATCTCATTAGATTACATTATTCCATGGAAATCTCCAAGATTTACAACATCACTTGTTGTAAATTATTCAACAAAAATAATTCATAATTATTTTGTGAATATTGCAATCTTGCCATTGAAAAATTGTGAATTACATTTACAACTCAAAATAAAATGTGAATTACATTTTCAATTAATTGTCGAATGTGAATCCAATTCACATTAATATTTAATTAACAAATGTAAATTACAAATTGCTCTCTCTTATATATTATAAATCACGTTTATAATATATATGATTAATATGGATAGTACTATCCACATTATTCATATCCATGATAATTAAACCACATTTAATCATCTTGGATCTCTATTCTCATGTGCCCAAATAATATGAATCACATTCAAATTATTCACATCTTTGATAATCAAATCACATTTAATTATCTAAGATAACTCTATTTATAATATGAATCAAATTCATATTATTCATGATAATTAAATCACATTTAATTATCCATTTTCTCAATGTTCGGATACATATATCAATAATGAAATTATCCAGAACTCTTTAAAGGATAATGCACTTTCTTCACGGATACTTGAAGATAAGGACAGGGCGATTGTATTGTTCCATGTATAGTGACGTGGATATTGAGATCACATCTCAAATCCAGGTCTCGGGCCTCCCATAGATGATTGTTTAAATCAAGACCGCAAATCTAATCTTCTCATTGCATATGAATCACATTCAGATCAATGTCCAATATTTGGACTAAGATCAGATTACTTCTCTACTGAGAGGAGTCACTAAAATCCAGACCCGTTTCATCACTCCCTGGGAATGGAAGCGTCATGGTTATACACCGTTTATGATCACATCACCCTCAAGTATTCCTAATACATGTACATCCTGCATACTGGAAGACACAAAATAATACCGAAGTATAAGATCAATTTTACATTGTCTACTTCAGGGATTTATCATTAAGTTTCTCATTCGATCATTGGGAATTGGTATCGATCATATACTTTCTAAAAGCATATATCATAACTAGGTGTTGATCATATCCTTTCCAAAAGTATATATCAATCCTTACAAATTCAGTCAAGCTTCCAAAGCGAGACAACCGCGCGCGGAATTTGATTCTTCCCAATATCTCATGAGTGAGCTCATGTCTTCCGATTCAGGAAATGAACGTGTATGATCCCTTTGAGAGATCGTATTACTCATATGCCCTTGTATGCACACTAGCGCACCAATGTATAGACCTTGATTAGGTCATCAATCTATTGGTGACAAATGTACATACTCAGACATATAGTAACACATATGTCTCCGGTCAGAGGATGTGTGCCTATATCATGACAGCATACGACATAGAACTTTGGTTATCTTGATCTCGTTAAGTCAACTCTTTGACCTAACTAATCTGACACCTCTGAATCTCTATTCTCATGCACAGGACCTACATCAAGAGGTCGGTCAGATATCAACCAAGTGAAAAAGGATTGCCATCTCCTACTCAGGCCGGAGATCCTCTCTTAACAATCATTTGACGGTACTTGATGAGTCCTCAATCTAACTCTTTAAATATTCATCCAAGCACCAGCCTCTATGATTCAATAATTGAATCAACAGTTCTATGTTCATTAAGACGGCCATGGTACATAACCCTAATTGTACTAAGGGACCTATTATGCAAATTAGTTATTCTTCATTTCAGATCAGGGAATGATATTCGCAATAACATTTATTACGTAATGGCTCGCATATTCATTCAAGCACCAGCCTCTATGATTCAATAATTGAATCAACAGCTGTATGATCATTAAGACGGCCATGGTACATAACCCTAAGGGTGCGTTTGGTTCGTGGGTTATCCAGGGGTGGATAACCCGATTTTGTGTTTGTGGGTTTGGTTGGTGGGTTAAGGGTTTAGAGGGTTTGTGTGATGTGATTGTATTGGAATTTGAAAAAGTTGGTAGTTATTATGGTATGATTGTATTGAAATTTGAAAAAGTGGGTGATTGTTGTGATGTGATTGTATTGAAGTTTGGAATAGTGAGCAGAAGTTGAGTATTTTATGACTTTTAGATTATATGATGGTATAATATATATTTTTTTGGTTGGAAAGAGAGTGGGCCCCACTAGTGGGTTGGGAATATGAGTTTGGGGGGTAACCACCCAAAGTGGGGGGTAACCCCCCAACCAAACGCACCCTAATTGTACTAAGGGACCTATTATGCAAATTAGTTATTCTTCATTTCAGATCAGGGAATGATATTCGCAATAACATTTATTGCGTAATGGCTCGTCGTGGGCTCGCATGTCCAACAATCAGCCACATGGATTTTTTGCCTCCATTCGGATCTATTTTGGGTAATTCTCGGGCTTAAATCCAAATAACTAAGATCCCTTCGAATAGTCTGATTCCAATACTTCTTGGGCTTTCCTCATCCTCTCTTAACCGGCTCAACATCCAACATCTCACATCTTTCAACCAGTGCATCAACCGACGCTCTTTGCAGATGACCAAACCATCTTAAGCGATTTTCTCCCATCTTATCCTCTATCAAAGTTACACCAACTTTTCTTCCGATCGCATGATTCCTAATTTGATCTCTTCATGTATGACCACGCATCTAACTTAGCATTTTCATTTATACTATTGTCATTCTCTGCACATGTCTATGGTTCATAGACCAACATTCTGATCCATAGAACATAGATAAATCTCATTGTTGCTTTGTAATACTTTCCGTTGACTTTCAAAGAGATTTTCTTATCACAAAGAACAGTAGAGGCTTCTCTCCACTTTATCCAACCCACATTTATTCCATGAGAATACAGACTTATTAAGAAAAAATACACTGAGAACACAACTTACCAATCATATTTCATTCATAATAAGCTTTGAACAGAACACATCATTATCGAGCACAAGGTTGCAGCAATCGATAGTCGGTACTCGATCGGCAAGGTCACTGACTAAGGATTAATCGGCAATCGGACGATTAATCGGATTTAGTCGGTCATTAGTCGATTTTGAATTTTTTTTAATCATTTTAAATATATAAATCATTTTTATACATATATTCTTATATATTTGCATAGATTTGTACATTTTATATATTATTATAACGAAACAAAAGAAGTAATTGATTTTAAATATAATACTAAGCACATTAGAATAAGTTTGCTTTAAAAAAAGCAAAAAAATAAAAAAAATAAAAAATGTTCTATGTAAAAGTCGACTGATTAGTCGGCGGACTTTTACAACAATGATCAAGGAAATACATGTCACCGTGAACTAGAGACTAAAAAACAATGGCATTTACTCAACAAGAATCAACAGACTGCAACAATAGAGAGAACATGGCCATGAAAACATGGTTGTGAGCCTAAAAAACAATGACATTCATTTCTTTCAAGGGAAGAATTGATCAAGAACAAAGAACGTCCACAATTTTAGGGCTTTCGAAGAGAACAAAAAGATGGGACATGGAAAGAGATAGACAAATCACATAAGAGAGTGGTGATGAGAAGAGGAGACCGACGATAGCGAAAAAAGAGAGAAAGCGATTGGAGCTGGAGTGGCGAGAGAGCTGGAGCGGTGAGAAAGCTTGTGCGGTGAAAGAGCGTGAATTATCTAATCAATATGTGATAGCAAATGCGAACGCCAATTCATTATGTGGCATATATACAATAAAAACATGTATTTGGTTTGCTAATGACCTGAGTCCACATATGTTACCACGGGGACCGACCTTGTGAACATCGATATACATGATTTATGCAAATGTTTTCTCACATAAAATTTCAAGTCAGTGTTGTAAAAGTCACCCGACTAGCCCTACTAGTAGGTCCGACTAGTCTATTCAGTGGGGTGGCCGACCGAGTACTGACTAATCCCGACTAGGCCCATTAGTCAATGCATTTTTGCTTGGAAATTTCATATTTTTAAAATTTTTCTTTTTTTAAAGCAAACTTATTCCGATGCGCTTAATGTTTTATCTAAATTCATTTACTTCTTTTATTTCATTATGGTAGTATAAAGATGTACAAATCTATGTAAATATATAAGAATATATGTATAAAAATAATTTATACAGTTAAAATAGTTAAAAAAAATCAAAATCCATTGAAGTCCGACTAATTTTGATTCATCGCCCGACTGTCGATTAATCCTTAGTTAGTGACCCGATTGATCAAGTACAAACTACCAACTTTTGCACCATTGTTTCAAGTGGGATTGTAGGACAAAATGAACCAGGTACAATTTGCTTTCATGTTGGCATATTCTCTATCAAATAATTTCATTGCAGTAACAAAGAAAAATATTGAATGGGAGAGGAATATAGTCAAAAGACTTGGTGTGGAAAGTGAATTTTGCAAAAAAAACATGGGATACCATGTTTGGAGATTCATGTGGAGCATGTTTACGAAGACATGTTTTCCATTGCTCGAGATATTTTGGATAAAAAGACTTATCATGACATTGTCCTCTACTTTCATGAAAGGTCGGTCAGAAGCAGGATGAGGGTTTCCTGAAAAAAGGCGGTGAGACCGATTTTCCCCATTCATGCTCTAGTTTTCATTTTTTTTTGACACTCTCTAGTTTTCATTTTTAGCAATAGATGTCTTTTCTTCAAGGTCTTAAGGCCCCGTTTGTTTGATTGGAAAGGAATTACAATGGAATGGAATCAAGACAAGAATGGAATTAACAATGGAATGGAAGGAAAAAGTTTTTCCATTCCATTGTTTGGATCTTATTAGGAATTGAAAATTTTATTATGAGACATGTTCCTTTCTTATATTTGGAAAGTGAAATGAATAGAAAGAAAATAACATCCCTTTGATATATTTCGTTAAGTAGAAAAAATAATCGGTATTCTCATACTTATTTTTTCATATAATCGATATATTTCATATAAAGAATCAATAATCAAATTTAAATGGAAACTACTTTGATTTTTTTTCATACAATCGATATTTGATATATCCATATCCGTATCCGCTACAATGTTTTATTACCGTATCTATATCCATATTCTAAAGAAATTGAAAATGTCATGGGTATCCGTATTTGGAAAATAAAATAAAATTACATATCCATGTCCGTATACGTATCCACTAAAATATAACCCGTGTCCATATCCTAAAAAACTAAAGATAGTATCTGTATCAATATCTATTGCTGTAAAAAATAAAACCCGTTTCCATGTCCATATCCGCTTCCGTAAAAAAAAAACATCATCCATGTCCATATATGTATCCGTAGAAAAATTAAAATCCATATCCATATCCGTATATGTATCTGCTAGAATATAATCAGTATCCATATCTTAGAAAAAATGCATCCATTTCCATATTCATATTAGAAAAAACATATATCTATGTCCATATCCATATCTGGAAAAAAAACAAAAAAAACATATCCGTGTTTGTATCCGTATCCGCAAACAAATCATATCTGATATATTTTATCTTTCTAATAGATATATTTAATACATATGTATTCGTATCAACTGGAATATCTTGTAACCATATGTGTATCTATATCCAGAAAATTAAATTGTATCTATACCTGTATCTGCAAAAATATCACATATCCATGCCAATATCCATATATGCATATATTTGTAACTTATCCAATCTTTTGCATCTATATATGTGTATCCATGCCAGTGTCCATACCCATGTCCAAAAAAATCATATCCATGTCGGTGTCCAAAAATATCCAAAAAAAGAAAAACTCATATTCATGTCGATAATCATATATTAGTAACAATGATATATTAATTAAAAAATATTGAAGAAGAATACATTCATTAGCATTGGTAAGGAATGGAATCCCAATTCCTAGGGGGTACCTAGGAATGGCAATTCCCATAAATGAGGGAATCATGTTTCCTTTGTAATCGTTATTCCTGCATAAAGTTGATCTAACAAACAAAGGAATAGAATCGAGAAAGGAATGACGATTCCATTCCCTCCTCTATTACAGCATAACAAACGGGGCCTAAGTGACTCTATAAACACATTACAGATATCTCTACTCCAGTATGAAAATGATACTTGCTTCATCCAAGGAGAAGGGAGGGAGGCATGTCAGGTAAAGGTTTTAATGGATATCTTTGAGACAGTTTCAAGCTTAGGAATGACCTCTCGAAAACCGCTCGCTATCGCTTCTGGAATGGAGGATGAGATGGCAAGGATGTGCAATAGGGTATTGGATACCAAATAAGTGCAGTTGTCATTGACGTACCATGGTCTTTCTACAGTAATCCCTTCATGCAAGTCAATGGATAGCTTCACTTTGGTGGGAATGCTGGAGAGGAGAGTCGGAGGTTGGAAATCAGAGTTTTTTTCAAGGAAGGTTGCATGGCTTGTGACCGGTTCTTTCACCCCTACCCATATCATATTTATGTATTCAGATTATATGTGAAGGTGGCCAAGCATATTGAAAGTATAAAAAAGATTCCTTTAGAAAATGACCGAGGGTGGTGGAGCATGTGCTTAGTTAAGTTAGAAGATGTTTGTAGGCCCAAGAAAGAATAGGGGTGTTCCGCGAATTTAAGACCCTTCAGTGCCATGCATTGTTGTCCAAGTGGAGACTAAAGATTTTCTAAGGAAAAAGGGTGATTCACAGCTAAGTTGTTCACCCAAAAACGAGTGGATACTAAAGTTGCTAGGTTATGGGTGAATTGTTAGACAAAATTATGGAGTTGTGCTACTGGAAGTACCTCTTTCTATCTCTCTCTACAAGATAGGATTAATGTTTCCTAAAGGGCTATACTATTCTTGAATGACTTAATGAAGAGATTTTAATGGTTAGACCCTATCTAAGGCAGCAATTAAAAAGTGGGGAATGCCAAGTTCTAGTCAAAAATTGGTCTAGGAAAAGGGTATTGACAGAGGGAATCTCGAGGATAGTTGTGCTCATGAAGTGCAAGCAAGTGGTGGCGGCAAGGTGTCGACACTGAACTTTAGCTACCCCAGGTTGTTGCCTCTTCTTCCAATGACAAGGTCTGCGTCTTCATGTTGTTGGATGGAATGGTGCTAAAAGATAGTACTCCAAACATGGGAGCGGGTAGGAGAGGATGTTACAGTATTCAATATTGTTTATGAGGTGCAAAGAGAGCGAACAACTGAACTTGACATGGATTTTTCTCTGGACCATTGGCAATTTGGATGTGAAAATGGTGTTGAAGGTAAGGTCGCATGTCCGGTTGATGAGAAAGGGGAGACTGGCTACCATGGTTCAAAGAAGCAAGAGTGGAATTGGCTCGGGAAAAAAAGTGCATGATGTGTGCACGTAAGTTGCGGGGAATGATGTGGAACACCTTTTCTTCTCATGTTTGTGCATGGTACGGGTTTGGAGATCAATGGAAAATGAGTGATTAAACCCGAGTGTGTACAAGTTTCTGGGAGAGATCGGGTGACTAGAGTTGCATGTGAATCCAACACTGGAGTAACACTAGAGTTGCGTGTGAATCCAACACTGTAAGGTGCGGGGGAGGATGTGGAACATCTCTTCTTCTCATGCCCGTGCATGACACTGGTTTGGAGATAAATGGAAAATGAGTGGTTAAACCCAAGAGTGTAAAACTTTCTAGGAGAGATTGGGTGACTACTGACTAGAGTTGCATGTGAATCCAACACTGGAGTAACCTGCTACATTTTCATGGACATTTTGGAGGGAGATATAAGTGACCGCGTTCAGAAATGTCAAATACTATGCAAAAAAATGCAGTACATAGCAGGGAGGCATTGTATGTGTCTCGGGGTGTCTTTACGGCAATGATGGAGTTATAAAAGGGTTGTGATCATCGCTCTTGTTATTTCCGTATCTTCTTAAATGATAAATTTAGGATGGCACCCTAAGTTGGGTGATCATCCTTCAGTGTTCCGGGGAAACTCTTTTAGCTTACAGTGCCACCAATCAATGTTTTTACAGGGAACTCAACAAATTAGAAGCAGATTTTCTTGGGCATATGGACAAACTCTTTTAGCTCACAGTGACACCAATCAATAATTTGTTTTTTTGAGAAAAAACTATTGATGATGGAGTTGTAAAAAGATACGGACATGCAGACATGAGACCATAAGATAACAGCAAACAGGTAATCACGCATCTAAGAGCTACTCGATAATAGACATGGTTGCACAAACAGAATTAGTTGCATGACAGAAGCTATTAATTCTTAACAACTAAATAATTTCCCAAGCTCAAGAAACACAAAGACAAGGACATGCTGACAAAAGACCATAAGATAACAGCAAACATGGGATCACACATCTAACAGCTGCTCGATAATAAAACATAGTTGCACAAACACAATTAGTTGCATAGCAGAAAGCATTAACTTTTTTAAACAAAAGTCAGTATAGGAGATATTCATTTTCTTACAATCCTGAGGGGGTAGTACTCGGATAGTTGCCCACAGCTCATGGATGGCAGATGGCGGAGGAGATGCAGTTGGACGACAATAACCAGTATGCATGAGAACTGAAATAAATAAAGGACTATCAGCTACAATATACAGGAGTATAGCAATAAACTAACCATTAAAAAACTTAAGCCAAAATAGAAAAAAGTTATGTTAATAAGGGAGGTGACCGAGAATCTTATGATCAACTTTTTTGAGTAAAAATATAAACTAAAAAGCACCTGCAACAAGATCTGAGTCATCAGTATAGGTATCTGTCCCCCAAAGTTGGCCTCCTCTAACCTGCAAAAACAATATATTAGCAAATCTAGACCTAACTATCATTCCGGTTCAAAAATTGTGATACAGCCATACAGGCAATAGGAAAAATTATATGAATGCAACTAGAATAGCTCAATAAACTATAGAATCGTGTGAAGCACACAATTCATGAACACCAAGATAGGCACCACAGTAGTGAAATCTGGTCTGAATCTGGTAAATCTCACAGCATGACAGTTTAATGCAAGGTATGATAGGTTCCCACGACTGACAGAAAATTGTCATAATGACGTACAAATCTAACTAGTGAATCTGTTAGTGCAATCTAAACCAGAATGTCAACCTATAATAAATTCTCCTAAAAAAAGATGACCATCCAATATAATTCCTAATTCCATTACATTTTATCACGGCCATGAAGGACTTGCTAAGAACAACCGAACAAGAATATTACCATTTTGCATACAAGTAATTAGCACTATGTACTACACTTTCAACATAGTTTCTCTTCTACTTGAACACTACATCATTCTTTGAATCCATAAAGCGAATTAATGACTCCATTAGTCCATTCTTAGTCAGAATGCTGATGTATGATAAAACATGAGGAATATTCTTGTTAAAAACAAAGGATGGCTATCCGATATCTTGCGACATGAACACCACATCATTCTTTTGAGTCCATAGCACCCAAGAACAGCCAATGGCTTACTTCTATCCCAAATGATTCATTGGTATACTTCACTCCACCACCCTTAATATGAAACTCCTTCAAAATTCGTGAAAATTGGATATACAAAAAATATATCCCCAATATCCTCGGCCTTAGAAAAGTCCACCTTCCAAAAAAACATAATGTACGTTGGCGTCATCCATCTACAACCATCTCCGAGACCATCAATGATGTCCACAATCAATTTGTCATAACAAAACCAAATTGTACATTATTAACCATCACTCATGACAAGACCCAAACTCTCCGCTAGGATTTTCACAACGATTAGGTACAATGTGCATTTGAAAAAACAATCGACTGACATCACCAACCCTCTGGAGTGCATGCTTCTTAAGTAGCAAGAAAAAAATGTCATATCCATAGAACTAGTAAAGTGCAATTACATGCACTGTTGTAGGCAGTCACTTGTCCGAATATAAAAGATATAGATATTCTAATAAAGTAGATAGTAGATAATGCAATCCTCTAACAAGGTAGATGGCAGATAATGTACTGATAACGGTTCTCTGAAAAACAGTCATGTATTGGCACCATAGTCTATGGTGGATGATTTAGAACCACATATTGCACTATGCAGATGTGACAACTAGGTATACACCTAGAAACGAATATATCTACAACTGGTCTCATAGCGTATCCTATTATACAGATTTGGACATCATGTCCATTTCAAAAAAAAATATTACAAATTTTGACCCTTTTAACCAATCTTACTATAAATAGTAGCTCATGGTGCTAATACTGTTCCCGATATAGTTCATCCGCCCATTAGGGCCGTTACTATTTTCCAATAAGGCCTTTGACATACTTATTTAATGCATGCTTTACCATGATGAGAACGAAGTCTGAGATTGTCTCTCTCTCACATCTCAGTCTACCCCCACAAACTTTCCCTAGCGAGCATGTAACCTCCTTCTCCAGTGTTGTTAGGTATAACTTGGTGAGGCATTCTCTCATCAAGCATCAGATCAAGCCTAATCTCCGATCAAGCTCTCTTTCAAACCATCATTCAACATGATCCACCAAAGGTCATGGAATCCCAAGGCAGTCGCTTCTTGTTATTGATTTAGTCATCCCGGGAAGATCCCTTCCTATGGAAGTTGAGGGGTTTTCTTCCCTCCTATTGAAGTTGAGGGGTTTGCTTTTCTTCCGGGCTTCTATTCAAGCTTCTCTAAACAAGATCCCCCATGGATCGACTAGGTCATTTGGTGCTTTTAATTATTGGGATTTGTTTAAAGGAGCAACACTCCTTGCCTTTGCTGCTACGGAGGAAGATCCTGCAATTTAGGTATCCTACTTGATTTTTCCCATGGATGATGGGTTAGCAGTCTGATGGTTGGTTGAATGTACGACCCTTGCTGCATGTTGTTTGGGGTTTCGCCAGTTATATGCCATGTAGGTTTTCGTCAAAATACTTGAGAGATTTACTGGTGAAACTACACATAAGGTGTGTAAGTAAGGCACGAAAATGTGTTCTAAATCCTAAGAATATTACGAGCATGAATGTATCTATTCCTTTGTTATAGTTTTTTTGTGGAAAGAATAGAAACCTAATTTCCTCAAAAAATGGAGATCTAGAGAAGGTCCAAGATGTTATGCACGCTCTGACTGATGTGCATGGAAAAAACGAAGAAAAACTTCCGCATGCAGCAGCTAGGAAGGAGCACCGGCAGCTTCTCATACGAAAAAGATCTTCCTCCAGCCTCAAATTCAACATGGTTCAGGTCTCTCCCTCTCAAATTTAGTTCCACTTCTTGCCTGAATTTGAAGGTATTATGCCTTACGCATATACTTCTGTGACAGTTATGCCTCTGTAATGCTAGGAACATCTTAAATTACTACCACATTGAATCAAGTTTTTTCGTGTCGCTATGATCCTTGCATTTACAAATCTTCTATGTATCTAGTCACTTTTGCGGAGAGATGCCAATTTTATTCAGCATGCCAATCATTTTGGATTGAGAGAGTGTGCGCAGATATTCCTTTTCCATCTAATTCTCTTTTGTGCCCTTCATTTTGGATTGAGAGAGTATGCATATATTCCTTTTCCATCTAATTCTCTTTTGGAGTACACGTCTCCACATGATTTATATTGGCATGTTTATTTTTGCATGTGTCATGGAAATTAAAGCATGTCAAGGTTGCAGAAGTCGGTACTCAGTCGACCGGTTCACTGACCAAGTCACCAAGGATTAATCGGCAGTCGAGCGATTAATTTGATTTAGTTGGCTTTCTGTCAGTTTTGAATTTTTTAATTATTTTATTTATATAAACTATTCCTTATACATATATTCTTATGAATTCATGTTGATTTGTACACTTTATATATTATCATAATGAAATAAAGTAAGTAATTGATTTTAAATAAGACATTAAGCATATTAGAATAAGTATACTTTTAAAAAAGGTAACAAAATAAAAAAAATAAAGAATCTCTATGCAAAAATCGGCCAACTAGCCGGCTGACCGACTATTGACCGATCGGTCAATAGTCCGTCAGCCACCCTACGACTCGACTAGTCAGCCGACTTTTACAACAGTGAAGCATGTTATAGTTGATCATAGTCTTTATATTTCGAAGTCCAGTACATTCTATGCCACATAGAAAAGAAAGGTTCCATATGCTTACAAATTATTATTGGGTTATAAAGTTGTGTTTCTACATGCACATGTGCAATCGCGTCTGCTAACACTTATTTTTCTCAATGTGATTACTAGTGAAATCATAAATTGATCTCTTATTAGTAACATGGCACGGTGTTGATAATACCATATATTCGGAACATCAAAGAACCGGCATGCATAGTTGATTTTTTCCCCTAAAAATTCTATGAATATAGCCATATGTTTCTAAATATTATTATACTTTAAGGATGATGATTATAATTGTAGGGTTTTTTACGGTTATGCCCCTCTGAGATTCTGCAATATAAGTTATATCTCTCCTTTTTTTGCAGTATGATCTTGCATCATTATCACTTGTACCCTTCCATTACTTTAGCCGTCAATGGGATGAATCAAACACTGGACTATCAAACCAATGTTTAAGGATTGTTTTTAGCATTTAAGTCCCTTATGAGGTAGGCCTTGTGGCTGCAACTGCAGAGGAGCGGGCCATCAACAAGATGGAAGGTGGTGGTGGGCGACCAGGGGAGTAATCCTAGTTGGGCTCACCTCGATGGAGTAACGTAGTCGGTGGCATGATGAGGGGCAAGGAACCACCTTTAGGGTTGCAAGTGGTTCGAGGGTTGCTAGCTGCAACATGAGGAGCGAGATCAAAGCAGACTAGCCCTCGCAACTCAACATCACACGAACGCCAAGGGGATCGTCCGTTGCGCCATCACATGTCGGAAGAATGACCTCATCCTCATTGTGTCGCGCCCTTCTTTGTCAGAGGAGGGTTTCAACAAGGGGGTATGCATAGTGCACGTGTCTTCGTTGGAAAAAGGCTTTAGCAAAGGAGTGGGTAGTTGCAACGTGTCAGGGGTGGTTATTGCGCATGGGGGAGGGGGGATGTTGGCAAAGGAGTTGGTCAGGGGTGGAGGAGGAGGGTCGTCATGTGTTCTTCTTGGACAGCACAGCCCCAGGTGGTGGTTTGTGTTTATCCAAGAAAATCTAACATCTTTGTTGTTAATCAAGAAACGTTTTCTCATTGTTTCTTGCAGAAAATGACTAGATCAAGTCATAAGTGGCTGCAATATAGAGAATTGGTGCTATTTCCTTTATTCTTGATTTTTGGGATGAATGCTCATGCACAAGTGACGTGTTGTCTTGCAGGGTTGCACATGTTTGCCGAAGCTGCACGTGATTCACAGTTAGAAGAATGTCATGGATCCTCCTCTCGTACCGCACTCATGAACGATCTGCACTTCTCGACGATATCACCCCCCAAAAGGGAAAATCAGAGATGGGGTTCTGGGTTGTTCTGTAAACTGGAGTAAATTTTAGTTGGACTGAAATTGGAGTGAATTATTCATCTTCATTGAATGAAGAACAATAGTGGTCGAATTTTGGATCTTGGAATCAATTGGACTCAAGTTGGAGAGGGGGGGCTGCGTGTAGTGGATTTAACGAGGGGAGGGAGATGTGAGAAGGGGGGTCGACCAGGTGGAATAGGGTTGGTTCCTAGGCAATGAAGAAGAAGAAGAGATAAGAAGGGGAAGAAGAAGATAAATTTACCCTAGTACCCCTCCTTTTTCATTCCAATAATGCTTATGTCCTTAAGTTAACATCTCTTTGGGAGGGAAATGGATATCAACTAACATTAAGGACACAAGTGATAACAGTACAACCTACAAGAAGATGGGGTGCACAAGTGATATTGCAAAAAAGGAAAGGGCATAACTGATATTACAGATACTAAGAGGGGCATAACTATATAAACCCTAATTGTAATATTGTGGAAGTAAGCCATCAGTAGAATTTTGTATTGTTTTTAGTAAAGAGAGCGTCACTTTTTATTTCATTTCAAGTAGGATGTTACCTTCCCAGACGGTCCAATCTTCTATTATATATTGTTTTTTCTTCAGAGGACGATAATTTTGTTTCATGACAATTTCTCTTCCCACAAATTATCCGATATTGGATATAATTTTAATGCAAATGACACGGGGCTTCATATGTACTTCAATTCAAGTTCAAAATGTAAAACTGACAACATGATCTCGATTGTTATTTGCATTGTCAATAGAATATTATATCTGTTATACAAATAAAGCATCGTCCGTGATTTTATTTTAAGACACATATTCATGTGCAATGCACAAGGCAACCTATTACCTTGTGATTATTCTTGAGAGAGAAAATTCATTGATGTATTTGTTTCATATTTAAGCAATCCAATACATATAGCTAAGTTAATTACAAATTAGTTCTTATAATATAAATAACCCAATCAATGCAATCATAATCCATTATATATCCATAGCAATTTTAAAGAATGGTAAAGCATTCTCCCATTTTAAGTAGGCTCAGCTAATACATAGATGATGCGGATTGAAATTCGGCGCGGCGCGGGAAATAGATTTGACGGTGGATTTTTCGATGGTAGAAGAAAATAGAGGGGTTGAGAAGAAGAAACCGGAAGGGTTGAGAAGAGAAGACACGCCGGATGCGCGGGGTTAGAGAAGAAGAAACGCGTAGACCGCGAGGGGAAGAGAGAAGAGACTCGTCGGGAATACGAGGGGTTTGGGAGAAGAAGAACACGTGTAGATCACGCGGGGAGAAGGAGAGTGAGGGGAGAGGAGAGAGAGATAAATCTCTATTTTATCACATCTTGAACTGACTAAAACATTGGACCCTCATCCCTTTATATAGGAGGGATGACATTACAAGAATAGAAAATAATTTAAACCGACAACCAATTATCCTAAACTGACTCTAACTAATTAACCGACTAACTACCAAATTTGAAATTCAAATTAAGACTAATTGAGATCACACACGATCTCTTTATTTAAAATTGCGACAACTTAAAAAACGTAAATAAAATTAACGGCCACAATTTAAATAATTAGACGGCTCTACATGTCGAGTCCACGCTGCATCAACTCTCCTCCGCTTTTAAAAAATTCGTCTCCCGACGAATTGCTTGAACCTTGAGGCTTGACATAAGGCGCTTCATGAACTTGTGTCGACGTGCGCGTGAACGTGAATCATGAGCTATGCAACTCAAATCATATTGCATCTTCCAATGCGCGACGGGATCGTCGAATCGTAGGGACGATTCGGTTGCCATGCTCTGATACCAATTGATGCGGATTGGAATTCGGCGTGGCGCGGGAAATAGATTTGACGGTGGATTTTTCGATGGTAGAAGAAAATAGAGGGGTTGAGAAGAAGAAACTGGAAGGGTTGAGAAGAGAAGACACGCCGGATGCGTGGGGTTAGAGAAGAAGAAACGCGTAGACCGCGAGGGGAAGAGAGAAGAGACTCGTCGGGAATACGAGGGGTTTGGGAGAAGAAGAACACGTGTAGATCACGCGGGGAGAAGGAGAGTGAGGGGAGAGGAGAGAGAGATAAATCTCTATTTTATCACATCTTGAACTGACTAAAACATTGGACCCTCATCCCTTTATATAGGAGGGATGACATTACAAGAATAGAAAATAGTTTAAACCGACAACCAATTATCCTAAACTGACTCTAACTAATTAACCGACTAACTACCAAATTTGAAATTCAAATTAAGACTAATTGAGATCACACACGATATCTTTGTTTAAAATTGCGACAACTTAAAAAACGTAAATAAAATTAACGGCCACAATTTAAATAATTAGACGGCCCTACATGTCGAGTCCACGCTGCATCAATAGATCTTATCAAATCCATGTTGAAAGATCCGACTATTTTTTACGCTTGCTTTCAGCTACCTAACGCAACCCTCCTCAAGGAGAGATTTGAACCCTAGTTTTTTGGGTGTGAGGCACATTGCTCTACTACTAGACCATGGAAGTGGGTACAATAATAAAATTTAATATCATGTATATCAATATCTACACATTAAAACAAATATGGATTTTGTAACACCTACACACTTTATATATACATTTAGTGCAATTTTAATTGGAAGCCCAAATCTAGAAATCACTTTAGTTGGCTATTGTAATCATTTTTTCGAATCACACATAATAGTTGCCCACACAGAAAATGTTGCTACAAATTGAGCATAGTGTAAATACCACATCTGCCATACTGTCCAGGTTGACGAATGTAGGACCCTCATTCAAAGGGCATCAAATTCGTAAAATAGGCAGTTTTGACAGCTTCACGAGATGATTGACGATGCAATTCATAATCGCAGTAGTACAAACTTAGCTCAGACTTGGGCCAGATAAATTTGGGGTGTGCCATGTTTTAGTATATGTATTCTAATGGGGAAATATCATGGTAAAGTAAATGGATCTTATTGCGAAGCTTCATCATGATCGTGTTGTCATATTTTCTGATGCAATTTGATTTCAAAGGTTGAGTTTTCCTTTCTTGTGTGTTCTATTTCTTTTTCTTTTTTTCTTTTTTTTTTGGAAAGGGCAAAGAGTGTTCACTGATAAGGTGTGGAAAAAATTCTATGCGCTATATTTCTTGTATATGTATTTATTTACTTATTTGTGTAGATCAAAGGTGACACTTATGAAAAATCATGCATTTAAGGTGAAGAGGCATGCCTATTACACGGAATTGAGCTCTATATAAATCCATAATCATATTATTTGAAAGGACCATGAATGAATGATCCAAATTTTGGTAACACTTTTAAATTTCACCTCCTCTTAAACCCTCCAGCAGTTCAATCCTCCTCCATTTCATGTTCCCTCACATGACGTGACATGCTCCTCCCGTTCACCCATTTCTTCTGTTTGCATCTCCATTTTTTCAACCAAAAAACCATAGCTACCTTGAGTGATATTCTCCAAGTCACTCTCACGACATGGCGATCCTCCACGATATTTGAAAAGAAAGCTAAAAGGATGACATGAGGTTAAGAGATATAATATTATTAGGAGATCTTCAAGTGCCATGCTCAAGGTCCAAAAAAATCAAAGGCGGAACGAGGCATTTTCCTTAGAATTGAGGCGAGGTATAGCCTTGAAGACAGTCAACGCATAAGCCTCATTTTATAGAGAAAAAAATGCATAAGACTATAATTACATAAGTCGATGTAATTATATATATATCAATGTAATTATTTTTTGGCCAATATTGGTGAAATAATAGAGATAAAAACACTCGATTTTTATTATCAAATCACGATAATTCTATTGAGAAATTGGCATACTCAAGGGAAAGCTCATTAAAGCAATTGGAACCGCATCAACAATCACCGTCGCCAACTTCATCCTCACATCCACCTACAATCAGCATTATTGCCCATGCACTAATATTGTTGCAAGTTTGCAACCATGTTGGTGATGCCGCATGCAAATCCAAGATCCAATCTCATTCATGAGACATCAATATCTTCCAGCATTAGCATCATGGGAGCAGCAATGTGCTTAACAGCGTTAGATTCAACTATCTCATAAGCCTCTGTCGGCATCCTTCTTATCAACATCCCTTTTTGTCTATATCACCTTGTCTTCTTCTCACAACATCAATTGCCACCTTCCCCTTTCCCTTGTGGAATAACCAACACCGCATTTTGTTATTCCTTAAGAAGCAGCCAAAGTTTTCCAGATGTAAAGAACTGATGCGGCCTAATTTTAGTCATTAAGCTTTTATTTTTTGTCGAAATAGTTCTTGCATTTTTATTTCTTTATTTATTTTTGAAAATACGAGGGATCTATCATTTTAGAGGTGGCTGTGTCCGTTTGATAATAGGTGTGTCTTTTAGGTGGAGAGACATACCTCTCCAATGATATGGTACCTTTAGATAAAGCCACCAACATGTACGATAAGAGGATAAGAATCGAGGATATAAATATTGGTTAATGTTTAGTGTTGATATCTTCTTCTCTTTAGGATTCTTTCTCCTCTTAAACCCTCCACTCCACTCCTCTCCCCTTTCTTCTTCGCCTTCATGTGAGCATTTTTTAAGGGATTTTTACCCAGCAGACCCTATAATCTTTTCTAATTACCTCTACGACCTTTGAAACATCGTAATTCCTCCTCCGACCTCGTAAACTTGCTCTGTCTTACCCAACAAACCCTGCCGTCAATTTTAACTATATTTAAGTCAAATACTTGAGTTAATCTAACCAATTTACCATCGAACGGCTAAGATTAGCTAAAATAAAAAAAGAATGAGAAATAAAATCCAGCAGACGTTGGGGACCGAAGCAGCGGTGATGCAAAATGGAATTCGGCGCGGCGCGGGAAATAGATTTGACGGTGGATTTTTCGATGGTAGAAGAAAATAGAGGGGTTGAGAAGAAGAAACTGGAAGGGTTGAGAAGAGAAGACACGCCGGATGCGCGGGGTTAGAGAAGAAGAAACACGTAGACCACGAGGGGAAGAGAGAAGAGACTCGTCGGGAATACGAGGGGTTTGGGAGAAGAACACGTGTAGATCACGCGGGGAGAAGGAGAGAGAGGGGAGAGGAGAGAGAGATAAATCTCTATTTTATCACATCTTGAACTTACTAAAACATTGGACCCGCATCCCTTTATATAGGAGGGATGACATTACAAGAATAGAAAATAATTTAAACCGACAACCAATTATCCTAAACTGACTCTAACTAATTAACCGACTAACTACCAAATTTGAAATTCAAATTAAGGCTAATTGAGATCACACGCGATCTCTTTATTTAAAATTGCGACAACTTAAAAAACGTAAATAAAATTAACGACCACAATTTAAATAATTAGGCGGCCCTACATGTCGAGTCCACGCAGCATCAACTCTCCACCGCTTTAAAAAATTCGGCTCCTGACGAATTGCTGGAACTGCAGGGATGGAGGATGAATCGGCGGTTTCAATTGGCTTCTGGAAGGACATGTGGGGCGCGAACGGCGGAATCCATATGCGTGCGGGAATGGTGTGGCTGTCGTGGTTGAAGAACATGTGCGGGGCGCACGGCGGCGTCGTCTTGATCGTTGTCTTCTCCCCGTGATGCTCGAAAAATAGATGCGGCATGGAGAATATGGTTCTTGTAGAATCCATAATGAAGCAATGGCACAAGGAGAGGAGAAGAGGGGATGTGGCTAAGGAATGAAGCCATGGGGTCCTTAAATAGGGAAAACCCAAGATGATAGTCCTATTTGGATAAGGAGCAGCCCCTGTTTTTAAAAATTTTCGCCGCCAAGGGTGCGGGCGCAATTTTCGCACCCCTTTGCTTTTCTCTCTTTCCATAGTGTTCTGGACCTTTCTGTAAATAGAGGACTTGGGGGATTTAATTTTGCAATTTTTCCAATTCACTCCCAAATCCCTACAATTGTGGGATTCGGTTCCTGTGATTGACATAGCACCTGCTAGGGCTTCCTCTTTCTCCACCAAGAGGCGGTGGCTGCTGTCGGGGCTTCGGGTGGGTGGCCTGAGGCGATGGCGTGGGAGGTTGGAGGTTAGGCGGTGCAGGCGTGAGTAGCGGGGTGGCGGAAGGCGTGGGTTCGATTGGGCGATGGAGTGGGTTGAAGAACGGGGTGGGCGGGAGGAGGGAGTGGTGTCGAAGCTTGGAGAGGTCGGGGAAGTCCGGAGACAGGGAGAAGGGGCGGCGATGGAGTAGGCGAGCGCGGAAGGGGAGGGGGTCGCTGGGCGAGGTGGCGCGGGAGTGGGGAGGAGGCGGCGCGGCGAGAGGCTGGAGGGGGGGAGGGCGCTGGCGTGGCGGCGCACGGGGACGAGGAGAACGAAGGCGGCGGCAGAGGGTTGGGGGTTTGGGAGGAGGCGCACGGGATGAGAAGAAGGATCGGGGGAGAGGGAGGGTTTTTGAGAGGGAGAAGGAGAGAAAGAGGAAAGGTGGCGGGTTGCGATGGGAGGGGGAGAGGTAACAGGCGGCGGGGTTGGTTTTACGGAAGGGAAGGGCGCGGGGAGAGAGAGGGTTTCGGCGGCGCAGGAGAAGGGTTGGGGCGGGGAAAGGCGCTGGGAGGGGGCCGCAGGTGGTGTGGGACTAGGGAAGGTTTTCGGCAAGGCTAGGGGGGCTAGCGGAGTGGTCGGAGAAAGCCGGGAAGATACCTGGGAAAGGTGGGGCCGTGCCGGGATGGCCGGAGGGGGCCGCGGAGTCGGTTCCGATGGCGGAATTGGTTTTGGAAATTGCTGGACAGCGGCCGATTCGTCTTCTTCGGCAACGTTTTTTTCGTCAGAACTCGCGCTAGCGGCGTCGGTAGTTGTTGGCTGTGATTGGACGTTGCGGTAGGCCTCAAAGTAGGCCATTAGGTCCCGAGACATGGACTGGAGGTTGTTCTGCAAATCACGTATCATGTCCCCCGCCTCTTTGAAGGAGGTGTCGATGGTGGAGATGGCTCGTCGCGTTTGTTCGGATGAACGATGATGTTGGTGCAGGCGCCGGGACGGATCGTTAGATCGTAAGGACGATCTAAACGCCATGCTCTGATACCAAATGATGCGGATTGAAATTCGGCGCGGCGCGAGAAATAGATTTGAAGGTGGATTTTCGATGGTAAAAGAAAATAGAGGGGTTGAGAAGAAGAAACTGGAAGGGTTGAGAAGAGAAGACACGCCGGATGCGCAGGGTTAGAGAAGAAGAAACACTTAGACCACGAGGGGAAGAGAGAAGAAGACTCGTCGGGAATACGAGGGGTTTGGGAGAAGAACACGTGTAGATCACGCGGGGAGAAGGAGAGAGAGGGGAGAGGAGAGAGAGATAAATCTCTATTTTATCACATCTTGAACTTACTAAAACATTGGACCCTCATCCCTTTATATAGGAGGGATGACATTACAAGAATAGAAAATAATTTAAACCGACAACCAATTATCCTAAACTGACTCTAACTAATTAACCGACTAACTACCAAATTTGAAATTCAAATTAAGACTAATTGAGATCACACGCTATCTCTTTATTTAAAATTGCGACAACTTAAAAAACGTAAATAAAATTAACGACCACAATTTAAATAATTAGACTGCCCTACATGTCGAGTCCACGCAGCATCAAGCGGCCTCCAGGGGAGGGCCTCCATCGTCGGCGCGCAGGGGGGAGGGGGCGACGCTTCAGCGGTCGGGGGGGTGGGGGTGTCCTCCATCGTCGGCCGGAGGGGGGGAAACAGCGGCAGTCGGGGGAAGGGGTCCTCCATCGCGCGGGGGTGGGGGGGGGGTTCCATCGCGCGGAGGGAGGGCTTCAGCGGCCGGGGCGGGGAGCTCCATCGCGCGGAGGGAGGGCTTCAGCAGTGGGCCAGCAGTGGGGGCCTCCGTCGGCCGGGCAGGGGGCCTCCATAGCAGCAGCAGCGACCGAGGAGGCGGGGGGGAGCAGCATCACCGGGGCCGCGGGGGGGGGGGGGGGGGGGGGGGGGGGAGCCGAGCAGCGACGGCAACGGGGCCTCCATCGTCCAAGGGGTGTCGGATGATGGAGTGGCACTCAATGTAAATTTAATAAACAAAATGGGTATAGTATAAAGGAACATAACAGGATCTGGTCAATTTTAACAGGTAAATTAACGGGGCTTAACCGCAGGGTCGGTAGGGTAAGGGTTAGCAATTTTACAGGATTAGGGAAGGAATTACGATGTTTCAAAGGTCGTAGAGGTAATTAGAAAAGATTATAGGGTCTGCCGGGTAAAAATCCCTTTTTTTAACTCTAACCCCTGACATAAACAAACTGTTTCACTATTTTTTAAATGATTCACTACTACAACAAAAAAACCTTGACCTACAAAATTAAAGTTCTTAAAGCAGAGTATCGCGTTATTTATATGCAAAACAGAGGATTATATAGATTCGTTTCCCATCGATGGTGAACCATGTGGCAACATATACGGGATACAAGTGAGAACTTCGGCCAAATGTATACCGAGGAGGACACGATTAACAGTCCAATTAAAACAAATGATAGAAAATCAGAAATTTAGATTGTTTTGACTAAAGTGTGTGCATGCTTCCAAGATACTACATGAATACTAAGATCAAATGTGATACAGAACGGATAAGCATATGCTTCAGAAGTACATGAAAGACATGCCACTGGGTTTAGTAGAATGCAAGACAAGGCACATAAGTCTTGTTGCAGGATGGTGAACACAGAGAAAGTAGGGATTCCTTTTTTTGTGATTTATTTGTAATATCAGCAATAAGGTGTGGCTTGATGGTCACAATATAGTGATTATTCTTAATCCGATGCATAGGGATAAAAGTGGAAATATGGTTTTGCATGAGGCCACAACATTGTGTCACCACATGAAGGGGCATGTTGTAATTGGACTCAGAATTTGCTGGTATAGAAGATGCAATACCCAATCAATGACCCATGGTGCCGAAGTAGGGAAGAACCCAAGCCATGTCAAAACCCACTGCCAATAACCAGACAGGACCTGGAACCACGTCCCACTTGTTTTTCTTATCGAAGTAACTAACATCAGTTCTAGAAGTTGCAGTGAAAATCACTAGCATTTGAGATCAAACAATAGAACAGTCAATTATAAATGACAACATTGTGACATCCACAAATGATTGGCATAAATAATAAACATAGGGAAGCCAATGTTCATTTCAATACAATGTAAACAGTGCAAAAGCACAAGTGATGAGTTCTTCGCAATGATGTACTAGTACAGCACACTTTTATGCTTCTCGTAATCATAGATGAAAGAGGAACATAATCAAAATTCTTTAATGGAGAAACACAGAAACACTTGCAAACTCTTCTGTATATATACACAAAACAAAAACATAATAAGAACATTCTCGTACTGTAAAGTGTAACCCATGTCTAGTATCAGAGAAAATTAATATAAAAGTAAATAAGCATAAACTTGCTCTAGACAAACCTGACGATTAGTCGCGGTGACATGTTCAGCAGGTATTCGTATTTCGAGAGTAGGTCCATTCTGAAGATGAGCATCCCTCTTATTATCATTTGTTGCTTGAAACTCTTTCCATGCTTTCAGTATTTCCTGCATGCACTCACCCACTTTGTAAACGATTGAAGATACTTCAGCTTTTTCTGCAGAAAAGAAATCAATTGAAATAACATTAAATTTGCGAAGAAAGCTTACAATTGTAATTTTTAACAGCTATTTCGCAATCAAAGACAATATTAAATAAACAAATTGCACAATATTACACAAAGTTACAGTTAAGCCCCATTTATAGTTTGCAATGATATCATAAATATATGAAGTATATCTCAAGCAAAAACTAATCGAAGATGACACAAAATATCTCTTACCTGTCTGATGCTGCACAATATTACACCTCTTTCCTGTCTGATCGTCTACCAGTAGCTTGCAATGTTAAAAACTACATAGTTTCTAATGAGATTAATTGTGAGTACAATTTGTGAAACCCTATCACTATCATCATCCTCATATTCACACGACAATGACGACAAGGAAAATACAACATAACATCAATGTTTTTAGGGAACATAAAGGTGACAAAAACGCTTCAAGATTCATCGAAACAAGGACCAAGTTGAGAATCAATTAAGAATAGCTGTTGAAGTTTCACCTGACATTGCCAGCAAAGCATGTGGCATAGCAATGAGTAATAACCGTGGCACCCAAGCAACCACAGCAGATTGTTCAATGAATAAGACCCCGAAACACATCACCTATGCCTTGACCTGAGATTTCGAATCTTCAGCTGATTTTTTTTACAATGGTCTCATTTGTTTGCTAAAGAGAGAGTCTAACTACCCAATATCGCATGTTAGTCACGGATGTGCAAATAAAAGGGACAGTAAAGAAAATGAGGGTTTCCAAGATCACTAGAACTAGATGGTGGAATCTTCAATTGAAGCAATCAAGCTTCAGGAAGAAGGTTTTAGAAGACTTATCTTGGGATTGTAACGGAAGTGCTAATGAGATGCGGGAGGCATTAACATCTTGTATCCGAAGGGTAGCCAAAGAGATGATAGGCGAATCAAAGGGAGGAGCTCCAGGTCAAAAGGATGCTTGGTGGTGGAGTGGAGGGGTGCAACTGAAACTCAAAATTAAAAGAGCTTGAGCCTCAAAAAAATTAAAAGAGCTTGCTTTAAAGCTATGTCTAAGAATAGAACAAATGCAACTGTTACAAACTACAAAATAGCAAAGGACGCAAACAAGGCGCTAAGCGAAGCTAAGTCAAAAGCTTATGAAGTTTTATACAAAAATTTCGACTCTAAGGAGGGTTAGAAGGATATATTTAGGCTCACTAATGCAAGAGAAAGAAAGACCAAAGATTTTTCTCAAGTGAGATGCATTAAGGATGAGGAGGGTCACGTGTTTGTTACTCAGAAGGATATAGAGACTAGATGGAAGCAATGCTTCCATAAGCTTTTCATTGGGGAAGGAAATAAAGAGATCACTTTGTGAAATCTAGCTAGTAGTGAAAGTTACTTGAATCGTGCAAGCTATAGACGAATACAAAGGAAGGAAGTAAAGGAGGCTTTGAAGGTTATGAGACATGAGAAAGGTGCAGGACCTGATGACGATCCTATAGAAGTTTGGAGAGGTTTAGATGAGCGTGGTTTGACTTGACTTACAAATTTATTCAATATTATTTGGCGAAGCAAGAAAATATTAGAAGAATGGAGGAGAAGCATCGTGGTGCATCTTTATAAGAACAAAGGAGACATTCAAAACTGCTCAAATTACAGAGGTATCAAGCTGATGAGTCACACTATGAAAATTTGGGAACGTGTGATCAAAAGAAGGTTGAGGCAAGTTTCCAAAGTAAAAGAAAATCAATTCGGATTCATGCCAGGTCACTCAGCTATTGAAGACATTCGCTGGCTAAGGAGAACAATGGAGATTTACAGAGCTAAAAGGAAGAACCTCCACATGATTTTTATTGATTTAGAGAAGATTTATAATTCTGTCCCACGAGAGATATTGTGAAGAGTTTTGGAGAAGAGACAAGTATGTGTCATATACATTAACTTCATAAAAGTATGTATGATAGGGCTTCATCTTGTGTAAGAATGCAGCCTGAGAAGAATGACTATTTTGACATCAACATTGGCCTGCATCAAGGTTCAACTTTGAGTCCATTCCTTTTTACTTTGATTATGGACAAGTTGTAAGTCACATTCAGGATGAGATACCTTGGTGTATGTTACTTGTTGATGATATTGTGTTGATTGATGAGACTAGAGATGGAGTAAATGAGAAGCTTGAGGTGTGGAAACATGCATTGGAAACTAAAGGAATTCGTATAAGTAGGACTAAGACTGAATATACGTAGTGTACTTTTGATGGAAGCAATGATGAAGGAATTGAGTTTAAGATAGATGATGATAACATTCAAAAGAGAGATTCTTTTAGATACTTGGGATCTATTTTGCAACATGATGGGGAAATTGATGGAGATGTTACAAATAGAATAAATGCAGGTTGGTTAAAGTGGAGAGGAGCCTCTATTGTTCTCTATAATAAGAAATTCCTTTGAAAATCAAAGGAGAGTTTTACAAAGCAGCTGTGAGATCTGCTATGCTCTATAGATCTGAATATTGGCCTGTTAACCATAGACATGTGCAGAGAATGGCAGTAGCAAAATGAAAATGCTAATGTGGATGTGTGGACATATACGTAAAGATAGTATTTCGGGAGCCTCAAAAAAAAGATAGTATTTCGGAGTGATGTCATCAAATGGAAAGTTGGCGTAGCTCCGATCGAGGATAAAATGCTAGAAAATCGCTTAAGGTGGTTTGGCCATTTGCAAAGGAGGTCAGCTGATGCATCGGTGAGGAGATATGAGTTTTGGAATGTTGACCTGGCTAAAAGAGGGCAAGGAAGGCCCAAGAAGTGTTGGAATGAGACTATACGAAGGGATCTTAGTTTTTTGAATCTAAGCTCGAGAATTACCCAAGTTAGATCTGAATGGAGGCAAAGAATCCATGTACCCGACCCTACTTAATGCTACGTAATGTGGGAAAAGGCTTTGTTGTTGTTAATGGTCTCATTTGGAAGAATTATAAATTTGTTAAAAACATATTCAAGAAAGGACCATAAATAGATAAATTACATTAAATTATTGAGCCTATAAAACAAGTTACAATTAGCGCAACAGAAGAATAAAAAGAACTCAACAAATCCAATTTCATTGGAAACCCCACAATGGGAATAAATTTATCCTGAAAGGAAGATTTCGAAAGGTTCTGTAAACTTCCCATGTCTCAAGTAATTCCCAATAGACGACACCATCTAACATCCAATTATAAGCAAAAGACTGCAACATACCTTGGGATCTGCAACAAAAAAAGACAAGTCAGGTTTGCACACTGGGAATTAAAGATGTATTAAAATGGCCGATAAACAACACAAAAAAACAAAACCAAAGAGATAAAAAAATGATGAAAGCATGCAAAAGCGCCGTCTATTACAGGATAGCTATATGATGGATATTAAAGCCAATGACAAGACAAATAAAATAACAAATAATTAAAGAATGACAAGATTCATGGTGAATCCTAAGCACTGGCAAAAAAATTGAAAAACACTTGTACTAACTGAAGAAATTGATTTTTTATGCGTTGCAAGCTCTCGTCAAGGACACAAACTCCTATGAACTGCTTATATTTGGCAGAAGAAGAAATACGACATAAAAACCAAAGAACCATAGAACCCTAGGGCAGATCAGGCATGTAAAGAGAAAGAGATCAAAGTTCATGTTCCAATCCAGCTTGTGAATTAATGACAATGCAAAAAAAAAAAATAGATTCATGGTTGTTCTAAAATTGACCAGTTTTTCAATGTCCTAAGGACACTATTCCCCTTAAAACATAGGCATGATTGATTTCTGAGACAAATCATAAAAAGGTCCTCCTGGTTAAAGAAGAATTAGGATCTATAGCATATGCACCATCAATAATATGAGCAGATGAGAAACATTAGCAAAACAGGGGAAGAGTGGATGAACTAAAAGACCTTAAATCCCATGGTCTTCTCTGTTAAAGACCACAGTAGTTTCCACCAAAAGTTGAATACTCCTAAAATAATCAATCTGTAATAAGGGAGATTGTGCCAACACGATTATCTGGAGTGTAGGGATAGTGATGGCTTCACTTTTACATAAAACACATGCTAACTCATGGCTTCACTTCTAGCCAAAACTCATATTTTTCAGATAACCTTCAGTCAATGATCTTAAGTTGTGTTTCTATCCATAAAAATTTTACCAGAGCATAAAATTTGTCCATTTGAAACTACAATACAGTCCTATCTCCAAGATAAAGTGTGATATCTAAAATTGAAGATAAAAATTGATGATAAAAACGTGATGAATTACTATTAATAACACTATCTATTAAACCCCAGAAGATCGTATGACAAATCCTTAATATCGGTTTGTTATTTTAATAGCAAAATATAATGTCATTGGCATAGCGCTACTGCAATATCTGGCATCAAAATGTCACAATTTTTCTATCATGACCATTCTTATATAGGTTTCGAGTTCTGAGACATTTTATGTAATTTACTCAGAAATAGGTTTACATGATATAGCAAAAGCAGCACGCGCCTGAGTAGAAAATGGGCCAGTTCAAAAAACTTTTATGCAGAAGTTAGGAAAATAATTACAGGTTGGTCTCTAGATTTCAAAATTACAGACTTTTCACCTAACAAGCATTTGATAAATAAAGCACTTTTTTCTTAAAATACTTGTAACTATCATTCTTGAAAAATATGCAATCAAGCAACAACAATAGGACATTGTATATAAAAATATGAGGCAGGATGCACTTTGAATGGAACTTGATCAGAATGAAAATACAAATGGCAAAAAAAAAAGCAAATGCCATACACTTCACTTTCTCTTGAACGTGCCCGAAGACGAGGCTCCCGAGATGTCACTTGAGAAGGTCCCCTTTGCCGCATCATTCTTCTTTTTTGTTGTACTCCATAACAAAACATTTCCCGCTCCCTTTCAGTAACTCCATCTCCTTCTGCACATCCATCATCCAATTCCTTCTCACCACCCCGAATTTGCTTGTCATGCCTCTCAATTTCGGCATCTTGATCCCTTTCCTTTTTCCTGTCCTTAGTATCCCTCTCACCACCTTTCCAGATCTCAGGTTCTTTAGTTCTCTTTGATTCTAATGCTATGTTCTCTTGTTCGGAAGCTTTGACAAAATTATCCGTGTGATCCTTCGAAATCTGCAAGGGTTCCTTTTCATTTACATTTGATGATGGTTTTTTAAAGGGATCTTTGTCCCTTTCCTTCCCTTCCCGGATTTTGTGAGAATCCTTCCTCATCCTATCCCACCTCTCTGTGTCTCTATCATCTCTTGTAGATTCCTTATTAGAACCTCCTAGATGAAGGTTACTGTGACGATCATTTCTATCCTTTTCTCTTTCTCCCCAATCTCTATACTTCTCATCTTTTCTCTTTCGTTCTTTTTCTTTATTTTTATCTTCTCCTTTCAACTCTATCTTGCTTTCACCAATTGCTTCATGTGCTTCCCAAGACTCCTGTCCTTCCCCAGTTCTAATTGGCTTGTCTGGTTCATCCATGGCCTGCAGACTATGCTGAGGAATGCGCCAAGGATCCAGTACATCGCCAGAAGACTCGGAATATCGTTTCGATCTCGGATGCTCTTTTTGCTCTTTACAGTTAAAATGAGAAGTTGCTGTGGTGACACTATCTTTTTCATATTTAATATCATATTTCACATCGGTGCGGAAATCTCTCTCAAATCTTAGTTCCTTGTCATCTCCCCTGCAATCTGGCCTTACACCGCTTTCGATCTTGCTACTCTGCACGTCCAACCTAGTTTCAGTATACAACTCTCTAGCATCTCCCTTGGATTCTCTAGCCTCCAACTTGGCATCCCGAGAATCCTTAAGATCCCGAACTTCTAGCCTGCTCTCAGAAGAAGCTGGAAGAACTAAACAAGAACCATTTGCAGGAGATGGCAATCGGAACGATCTATCGTGTCTGTTATCAACATCTCTAGATTCAAGCCTTGGGATTTTGGTAATCCTCACATCTGAAACAGCTTCGAACGGCAGGCGGTACTCGTTATTAAATGATGGGGTTGACTTTCCAGGATGGTTAGAATACGGACTGTTCTCCTCATGTGGTCTCTTCGAAGTAGCTGAATGGCCTCCCTCTTCAAGCAGCCTTTTAGGTGCACCACTCATGCTGCTCCAGCTACGGCCGATGACACCAAACAGAGCTTAGTATTCACGACAATCATTTGTTAAAAGGATCTGCAAAGAAACATACACCATATTGTATGTGAGAAGCTGAAGATAATCTTCTCTTCCTTTGTTTTGCTGCTTCTTGTCATGCCATTTCTCAGCAAACTAACAGAAAGATGGCTAATACACTAACGAGATGCAAAGAGAGCCAAAATATAATCTATCAAATCAATTTCAAGTTCTTAGATAATCTTCTCTTCCTTTGTTTTGTCGCTTCTTGTCATACCATTTCTCAGCAAACTAAAAGAAAGATGGATAATATACTAACAAGATGCAAAGAGAGCCAAAATATAATCTATCAAATCAATTTCAAGTTCTTACTGAGTCAAAACTTCCCAAAATCCTCGAAAACTATTCAGGATAAGCATGGATGGAGTACTACAGAATACAAAACAAATCACGGAATATAAAAGCCGGCGACTGAAAAATCTCAACATATATCAAAAGATTACAGACGGATCCCCCCCAGACAACCAAAAAAGCACCTCCTTTCAACAGGATTCCACAGTCGAAACGCCAAACCCATCCCCCCATCGAAAACCTCCGCGCGTAATCGAACTACCTTTCCTTTCAGCAAACTATCAACATGACGCTACCGATCAAAATTCCCAGCAAAAGGTTCACCGATTCCAACGGCAAATTCGCACGATCGAACATGGTTTCAGTAAAACGAAGCAAGTAGAGGTACGATTATAGAGTTCTCACCGCGTGGGAGAAGAGTTCCAGATCTGCGGGCACGCGGCAGTAGCGAGTGGTAGGGTTCCACGCGACGAGAGGGGGGAGAGACCTAGAAATTGAAAACGAATGGATTGCAAGGGAGGGAAATATATAGAGAGGGAGATACGAATTGGAAGGGAGAAGGAGAGGGGAGAGGCAACCGAAGTGTTTACGTACCGGAGGGGAGCGACGCCAATTGCCTCTTCTCTCTCTTGCTCTCTCTTCTCTCTTCTCTCTCTTTCGCTAATATTTCTCTCTTGGAGTCCGCAGCACTGGAAGAAAAGGCCGCTCTCTCTCTTCTCGCGCTCCCTCCATGCCTCTCGTAATGGTGGAGAGCCTGGGGGAAATGGATCTGGGCCGTCGGTTAGGAATGGATGGGAGTATACCAACCGTTGGATGAGGCGAGCACTGGGCGCGGGAAGGAACAGCACCGTCGGATCCCCGAGGCCCGACTGAAGGGTGTGGTGCGGGGATTGTTGTTATTAGGGTTGGGTGTTCGCCGATTTGGGTGTGGATTCGGGGTGTCCTCCGCCCGTGGTGGGCGTTTCTGCTAAATAAGTTATTTTAATTTGATAGTAATGTTTCTTTGACTTTTTTCCACGAAAAACTGTATTAATAATATTAGTAAGGACCATATAAGTACTTCGTATAGAAAGTGCGGTTATCTTATAATCTCCACTTAATTTTAGATCCATGTTGATCGACATAAATTCAATTCTGTGAATAACTACAAAACACATTCTCGGTCATTAAGCAAAAATGATCAAACAATTATTCGATCACGGAGTACGTTTTTACTAGAATTACTCGATTTTTGTAACATTAAATTAATAATTTCACGTATTGCTTTATATATAAGGGTCAGAAACAGAGATTCATATGCCCTCTATTTGAAAGAGGTCAATTTCAACAATTTTGATACCGTTACAATTCGACAATCTTGATGGATGGGATAGAAGTCTCGAATTAAGTCGAATTTTTAATGACACCATTATGACATATTGTGATTTAAATTCCAATAGGTTTTATTTCAGGAAAATAAAAAAATACAGGAGAAAAGGGGATGGGAGCATGTAAGTTAGCTACATCCATGGAGTATACTTCTTTTTCCCATACACACACACATAGAGAGAGAGAGGACTTATCTAGAGGGTTCTATGCACATTAACGTCTTGGTGGGCATCAATTGTACGCCATACACATGTATTAGCAATAACTATATTTCTAATTATAGGCTACCACGTATTTAACAATTACTATATTTCATATTATACAACGTCCTTAAAAAAGGGAAGACGGTTTTGCAAAGAAACGTTTCAAATAAATAATTTCATACAGATGATTAAAATCCAACCGCTATGATAGTAATAAATATACTATGGTCAAGTAAATGGTTGTTGTGAAATCGATAACATCAAGATAATGATCAGTAATTTATGTCGAAAATATTACCTTGTACAGAATTTAGTAATATATATACAATAGTCAAGTAAATGTGTGTTGTGAGATCAGTAATAATATAACAAGTGGTTAGTAATATCATTGTGTATGGAATGCGCATTCGATTCCTTTTTATAAGATTTTTCCCTTTTCGTCAATGAAGTTTTTCATTAATTTCATTAATTCATTTTCCTTATATGTGTTTAATAACTTCTTTTTCAAATTATTATTTCCATACTAATCGTATAGAAGGAGAATATGTTTCAGATTATATGTTACCTTCTTACTTGAGCAATGTTCGTGCCTTACTGACCATTACTTTGTTATTAATGCTTTCATAATAGTCACTACTTGAGAATCGTACGCATATTACTGAACATGTGATATATGACATAGATATATAAATTGTTGAACACAGAACAATAATTTACTTAAGAATCGTATAAATAATATTTGAGTATTGTCATTAAATTACTGAATTTTGTTCAAAATAATAATACATATAAAAATTACTGACCATTTGTTATGGCTTTACTAATTTCAATAAGCACTTACTTGACCAGTATGTATATATTACTGAGTTCTATACCATATAATAAAATGAATGTAAATTAATGCTCATCGTTTATGTATTACTGATCTCGTAACAATCATTTACTTACGGCTGTACATATATTACTAACCTGAGTATTTGGATCTCAATTTTCTGCAATAAATCATCGATTTGAACATTTTCTTTACAAAACGTTATTCCTTTTTTAAGGATGTGATATATTTGAAATGATACTTTTATAAATCGTCGTGCATATTAATCTCCTTTCAAAAATGACATCTTTTGAAATAGGTAACCACTCAATTGGTAATATATGTGTATGGCATAGAATTGATGCTCACTAAAATGCTAATGGGCATATGGTTCATTGGATAAAAATACTATATATATGGATTTAATGGGGCTGTCACGCCCTCTATTTTCGGCTTTTTTTATTTTTTTTGAAAAATATCACTGTATATATTCATCCCTATATTCCTCCTATATGACATTCGAATTTCGTCAGAAACAGAGACTCCTACGGCCTCCATGCAGTCAATCATTTTTTGACGGTAACAGGATTTGTTAAATCGACTATATCTCGATGGAGGTTGTAGGAGTCTCTGTTTCTGACGAAATTCGAATGACATATATGAGAGATATAGGGATGAATATACATGACGATATTTTTCAAAAAAAATAAAAAAAATACCGAAAACAGTATAGGGGCAACCATGCTGGGGCAGCCCCATTAACCTCTCTCTCTCTCTCTCTCTCTCTCTCTATATATATATATATATGGCTGCATGGGGCTGCCCTGCCTATTTTTCGTCAAATTTTTTATTTTTTTAAAAAATATCACCATGTATACTCATCCATATATCCCTCCTATAAGCCATTCGAATTTCGTAAAAAACAGAGACTTCTACAACCTCCATCCAGACGGGATCGATTTAAAAAATCATGCGACCGTTAAAAAATGATTGTCTGGAAGGAGCCGTAGGAGTCTCTATTTATGACGAAATTCGAATGGCATATATGAGGGATATGGGGATGAATATACATGGTGATATTTTTCAAAAAATGAAAAAATTAAGGAAAATAATGTGGGGGCAGCCATGTTGGCTACATTATGGGGGCAGCCCCATTTTTTTCCACATATATATATATTAACACATAGATTTACATTTTCCGTTGACATTCGGCCCACTTTAGAAGAGGACCTTGCTTTATATATAAGGGTCAGAAACAGAGACTCCTATGCTCTCTATCTGAAAGGGGTCAATTTCAACAATTCTGAAACCGTTAAAATTTGACAATCTTGATGGAGGGGATAGAAATCTCGAACTAAGTTGAATTTTTAATGACACCATGATGACATATTGTGATTTAAATTCCAATAGGTTTCATTTTAGAAAAATAAAAAATACAGGAGGAAAAGGGATGAGAGTATGTAAGTTAGCTACATCCATGGAGCATACTTCTCCCCCCCCCCCCATATATATATATATATGAGGATAGGGAGTATGCACCCAGGTGCATGTAATTCTACATGCACCCGGGCCTATAACTCCCACATTTTTTTACTTTTTTGAAAAATACCGCCATGTATATTCATCTATATATCCCTCCTATATGTCATTCCAATTTCATCAGAAACAGAGACCCCTACGTCCTCCATCCAGAACAGGTCGATTACAACAGTTCTAAGACCGTTAAAATAACATGTTCTAGATGGAGGATGTAGGGATCTCTGTTTCTGATGAAATTAGAATGACATATAGGAGGGATATATAGATGGATATACATGGTGGTATTTTTTGAAAAAGTAAAAAAATATGAGAGTTATAGGCTCGGGTGCATGTAGAATTACATGCACCTGGGTGCATACTCCCTATCCTATATATATAGGGAAAAAGGAACCTACCTCGGCGGGTGTAGGTAACTCCCTACACCTGGCCTAATTTTTCATTATTTTTTGATTTTTTTGAAATAAAACCTTGGGGGATTTAGATCACCATGTATCTCCATGTTGTCATTCCAAATTCAACTTAATTCGAGACTTCTATCATATCCATCAAGACTACCAAATTTTAACGGTCTCAGAATTGCTGAAATCGACCATGTTTAGATGAACGTGTTAGGATTGTTTGTTTTGCATGAAACTTGAAACATATATTCATCTTAACATATTAAGTAAATCTCCCCAACTTTTAGTTAAAAAAATGAAAAAAATAATCAAAAAATACGGTGAGTGCAGGGAGTTTCCAACACCCCAGGGTGCAAGCTCCCTGCCCCCATATATATAGGACTTATCAAGAGGGTTCTATGCCCATTAACGTCTTAGTGAGCATCAATTCTACACCATTAGCAATAACTATATTTCTAATTATAGGCTACCACGTATTTAACAATTACTATATATCATATTATACAACGTCCTTAAAAAGGAAAGACGATTTTGGAAAGAAACACTTCAAATAAATAATTTTGTACAGATGATTAAGATCCAACTGCTATGGTAGTAATAAATATACTTTGATCAAGTAAATGGTCGTTGTGAGATCGATAATATCAAGATAATGATCAGTAATTTACATCCAAATTATTACCTTGTACAGAATTTAGTAATATATATACGATGGTCAAATAAATGTGTGTTGTGAGATCAATAGTAACATAACAAATGATTAGTTTTACCATTGTGTATGGAATGCACATGCGATTCATTTTTATAATATTTTTCCTTTTTCGTAATGAAGCTGTCCATTAATTTCACTAATTCATTTTTCCTTATGTGCATGTAGTTAATAACTTCTTTTTCAAAGTACTATTTCTATATTAGTCGTATAGAAGGAGAATATGTTACATATTATAAGTTACTTTCTTACTTGAGCAATGTTCGTGACATACTGACCATTACTTTATTATTAATGCTCTCATAATAGTCACTACTTGAGAATCGTACGCATATTACTGAACCTGTGATATATGACATAGATATATACATTTATGAACACAGAACAACAATTTACTTAAGAATCGTATATATATATATATAATTTGAGTATTGTCATTAAATTATTGGATTTTGTTCAAAATAATAATACATATGAAAATTACTTACCATTTGTAATAGCTTTATTAATTTCACAATAAGCACTTATTTGATTAGTATGTATGTATTACTGAATTTTGTACCATATAATAAAATGAATGTAAATTACTGCCCGTTGTTTATGTATTACTGATCTCGTGCCAATCATTTAATTACGTCCTGAGTATTTGGATCTCAATTTCTGCAATAAATAATCGATTTGAACATTTTCTTTCCAAAATGTTATTCCTTTTTTAAAGACGTGGTATATTTGGAATAATATTTTTTTAAAATCGTCTTGCATATTAATCTCCTTTCAAAAATGACATCCTTTGAAATAAGTAACCACCTAATTAGTAATACACGTGTATGGCATAGAATTGATACTCACTAAAACACTAATGGGCATATGGCTCATTGGATAAAAATACCACATATATATATATATATATATATGGCTGCATGAGGCTGCCCCCGTCCCATTTTTCGTCATTTTTTTATTTTTTTGGAAAATATCACCATGTATATTCATCCATATATCCCTTCTATATGCCATTCGAATTTCGTCAGAAATAGAGAGTCTTACAACCTCCATCTGGATGGGATCGATTTGAAAAATCCTGCAACCGTTAAAAAATGACTGTCTGGATGGAGGTCATAGGAGTATATGTTTATGACGAAATTCGAATGACATAAAGGAGGGATATGGAGATGAATATATATTGTGATATTTTTCATAAAAATAAAAAAAATTAAGGAAAATAAGGTGGGAGCAGCCATGTTGGCTACATTATGGGAGCAACCCCATTTTTCCACACACACACACATATATATATATATATATATATATTAGCACATAGATTTATAATTTTTTACACTCGGCCCACTTTAGAAGAAGGCCTAACGGGCCCGAAAAAACTGGACCTTGAGCCCTCTGGCAATGAGACCCCAAAGGCTGGTGCCGACCAACAAGAAGCTGAGACCCATCCCAACGGCCCCCAGGCCCCAATGAAGCCACCACGAGCCACCGAGCCGCTCCGGCCGCTTGAGTAGGGCCCACATGAAGCACGGGTAGGCGAGGGTCACCGGCAGCGCCACTCCTCCAAGCAATGCTGCGAGATCAGGGAGGAAGGGGAAGGCGACTGCGATGAAGAAGACGAGCACGCCAAAGAGCAGCCGGATCACGGCACGCAGCTGCCTCGGGCATGGTCGGCTCCGTCGGCTCGTGTACGCGGACTCTAGTGTGTCGAAGACCGGCATGGCGTAGAGTTGGAAGGAGCTCAAGCAATTGATCACCACCATTAGTGTCGTCAACGCCAGCACTGACCTGGGAATGTCCTCACCATGGTACTCGTGTAAGGCTGAAAGGATGCCACTTGGCGCAATCTGGAGACCACAAGCAAAAACCATGAAATTAGGGGGGGGGGGATCGATTTGATTTCCGATATGGTACTAAAATAGTACAAAAGACATCTTCTACTAAATGGGCTTACCTTGTTTCCATAGGCCCAGTATCCTCCAATGGCGATTGGAAGGAAGCATAGTGCAATGAGAGCATATGCAATTCTTACACCCCTCCACATCGGTACATGAGAGGGATGCTTCGAAGTTGATGGCATTGTGCCCTGCAACATTTTATTTCACAAATTTATGCAAATTAAAATGAAACAATCAATCAAGTATAAGTGTATTAAATTAGCAATCACCTGAATCTCCAAAGTAAGGTTATGTCCTCTGAACGCGAAAGCTATAATTCCGATGCCAGTAAAGACGTCAAGGGCCCTCCGGGCAATTGTCTCCTCCTCCACGACTCGCTCCGTCGACTCGGCAACCGGCCCCTCTGCGACGGATAAGACCCATGTAGTCGTGCAGTAGCCCAACGCGGTGACGGCGCCGATGAGCGAGACACCGGCAATTGAGTTGAGGTTGGGGAGCTGCGCCACCACAACCGCCATGCAGGTGAAGACCACATACCACTCCACCGCGGTAAGCGGACCGGAGTGTTCGCGGCACGCCGACCCGCAGACGGTATTGTAGAAGAGCTTCATGCTTCCTCCTCCCACAACGACCAGTGCGGTGCAGCTGCCTCCTGAGAGGTACATTATGGGAAACTTCGCTGAGATCTTCCCGAGCTTCTCACCTGCGGCGCCAGTACATACAATCAACATCGTCGCTTGTTTAGTACTCAGAAATTTGACAACGAACTTTGAGGCTGGTTTGCAAACGTAAGAGCAAAATTCAAATTTGATTACGTTATTTTGTTACAGGTTCTTCTTTCTGAAGCTACATCGAAATTAATTACTGATCTTTGACTTTTGGGATTTGTCCTGTGTTTAATATTGATTAATGTATAATTAACGACTATTCACATCATAACAATATTAATGTTTTTTAAAAATCCATTTTATCTCAAATCCAGATATAAAGGGCATGATCAGGAACTACATAATTACCGAAGGCAACAAGGCAGAGGTGGAGATATCTGCTATATCTCACTCCGGACGCATCCTCATGTAGCTGTGTGAGAAGCCAAAGGGTATAAAATTGCCACAAGAACACCAGCACCAAGCAAATCAGTCCCCATGTCCTGTATGTTACACATCTAATTAACTCCATTGATCGATGCTTAATTGATCATTCATGAGTGACATGCCAATCGAGTATCTCACCATCCAAGACTCGCGAAAGCAACGGGGAGCATGAGAGCCTGGAACCCGATACCCGAGCTGAGGGTGTGGAACGCCGCGTACGCGGCGTTCCCGCCACGCGACTCGGTTATCGGCAACCAGGCGTCGGAGGGGTCGAGCTTCGTGAGGTGGCCCATCTCCTCCAAGTACCCCTTGATGCTCACGGCCGCCCGTTTCATGGGGGTCGCCAGAGGGGTCATGAGGAAGCGTGAAGGGGCCACCGGCACGATGGCAGGCGGGGCAGTGGCCGGAGTTGATGAGAGGGAGTTGATCTCCATGAATGTCTCTACGTGGGGGGTGTAGTCTTTCCTCCCTTTGCTCCCTTGTTGGAGTCTAACTAGACACACATGGGCTCTATATATAGACTGTGTGCATCGGAGGGTTCCACTATCTTAAATTATATATTTACTAGTGGATGCTTTGGAAATTAACAGTGCGAGTGATTGCTTTTTGGAGAATGAAGCACCTTCGAAAGTTCATCTTTGCATGCATGTGTATTTTGTTCGGGAAAAAGAGACCAAAAAAGACGAGCATTTGTATCAGAAAAAGTAACAATATGTTGAGTAAAGATTGCCTTTCACGATTATGTTTTATTTTATTTAGAGGTTTATAATTGTTGTATTAGCAGACGATCGTAACCACACGTTTTAAGATGAGTTACATATTAAAGGCCCCCTAATCTTTAAGATGTAACAGCTGGAATAACCAGTCCTGTCTATCTATATCGATCGTAGGTTAAAAATCGCAAGGACGGCTAAATGAACGCTCGCGTTTGACCGGAAGAACTCCCGTTTAGGTGCCGGCGGCGGACATGGACGACTCCGAGACGTCCCCTCCCCATTTGCTGGGAAAAAATTCACAGCCGAGATCTAAGGTTTACAGTATTTTCAAGTATAATTTCTTGTTTATCTCGTCACTCTTGCTTCTGTCACTATATATTTACAATTTCGACCATGTGCAGAAACCATCGCATGATCGAGCAATTCGACAAGGAAGATGTCGAGGACCCATAGCATTTATACCCGATTTTTACGCTAAAATCAAGTTGCCTACTAGTACTAGTGGGGGAATCAAGAGCTAGAACCGGTTGCGGTGCATGGGGACAAAGAGAGCTTAAAGGTAACAAGGAAGGTGCTTCTGGGGCTTCCAAGGCCTCTCTTTGTGATTGTAAAGTTGATGTAATGTGATTGATCAAAAGGGACCTCATAAATATGCAGTGACTATTGTTTGGAACCATCCAAATCCTTTCCCATTTGCTGGTTGTTGGGTATGACTTGGAATTGATTTGGGTGTGCAGGTTTTTTATTAGGATTTGGCATTTCCCTTCTCGTAGCAAAAGCTTCATCATGGGCACCTTTTGCCATCAAAGTATATTCAAAAGAAGTGGGAGAAGATAGAAAAGGAGAACAAGGGGAAAAAAATCATGCAGAGGAGTTGAGTGGAATCTGGGAGGTAAGTAGGTCGCACTCGTACTCGCCTTTGCATCATTAATTTATCACATCTAAGCTGACATTTTTGTAATTATTCTCTGCTTGATGCTCACTATGAAGACAAATTAAACTGTTTTCTCTATGTTTCGCGCGGTTTCTCGCTGTGAAAGTTAGAATTGTGTATTCTGCCTGCAAGAAGATCTCTGGTAAAGAAAAAGATAGAGCAGCAAGGACGTTGCTGACGTTTTTTCCACTAGAGATTACAAGCTTAGTGCTCATCGTTAGCATGCGTCGAGTTGTTGCCATCACTAATTAGGTGCCTTCCAGAGATGAGGATTATTGGCAAAGTTTGCAATGGTGATGTCACCTGTGAGGGCATCACCTTACATCACACGCACTTACGTCTGCATGCCATTAAAAGATCCGGTTGCGAGAAGTCTTCGGGGGCTGGATATGACATGACAGAAATCCACAATGTGGGTTCCTGTTTACCTCATATCGAGCGGTTCCCACGATTACAGCAGGCACAGCACCACAGCAGAAAATCCTCTCTATAGAGATGAGAGATCGATAAGCTGACGTCGAATAAGTTAGATGTTGGATCTAATCTTAGATTGGTGGGAATGAGTCATTGTACACATGTATGGTTGTGGGTGCATGAATAAGTCTCTAACAAATTGAGACTACGTGGGTGGTCCTCCTTGCATGGAGGAGTCTCTATTATTTTTTATTTATTTTATTTGCATTCTATGTTCAGCACATTGAGATGCTATAAATTCACGTAATTGCACTCGGTAGAGAGCATCGAATAGCATAGCCGTTTATGAGTGCACGAGCACTTCATTAGTTCTCCTCCAAAATTCGAGTGTCCCCATATTGCATGTGTTGTGTGAGATTCCTTTGTTATTTCTTTCATCTGGTATCAGAGCCATGTCGATCGTGTCTTAGGACGAGGCGGCGCGGGAAAATGGCGGAGTGTTGTTCCGCTACCCGCAGTTATCGGCAACGAACTACACCAGTTGGGTGATCAGGGTGCAGGCCATGATGGAAGATCAAGGAGTTTGGGAGGCTATCGACTCGGCGGCTGGCGTGGCCGTCGATACGAAGAAGGACAAGAAGGCGAGGTCGCATCTTCTCCAAGCTCTCCCGGAGGATCTCCTAATGCAAGTGGCGAACAAGAAAACGGCAAAAGAGGTATGGGACTGCCTCAAAACCAGGTCCATTGGTGCAGATCGCGTCAAGAACGCACGATTACAGACGTTGAAAAGTGAATTCGACGCCATGCGGATACAAGAAACGGAGACCCTAGACCAGTACGCTGGCAAACTGAACAGCATGTCTGTTCGGTATGCCAACCTTGGGGCGACTCTCGACGATACCGCATTGGTCAAGAAGTTATTCGACACCGTGCATGATCGCTTCCTTAGCGTGATTGCCGGGATCGAACAATTTTGCGATCTCAACATCATGCCATTCGAGGAGGCTGTGGGACGCTTGAAGACTTATGAAGAACGAACGTGCATGCGGAAGCCTAAGAACAATGGCAATGGTGAAAATCAGCTCTTACTCACTCAAGCCGAGTGGGAGACGCGGCAAAAGAAGATTGGTAGCGATTCAATGTCAAGCAACAAAGGTAAATCTCAAACTCCCTCAGATAGAAATAACCGTGGCTGGGGAGGACGAGGAAGAGGACGCGACAGGGGAGGCCGTAATGGGCCGTCGCGAAAGGAGGGAGCAGGTGGCTCCAACGGTGGTGGCCGTAACAAAAGCCACATCCGGTGCTTCAACTGCAACAAGATGGGCCACTATGCATCTGAATGCAGGACTCCGAAAAAAGAGGCAGAGGCACACTTTGCTTTTGTCGATGACTACGAGGCAACCCTACTGCTTGCGACATCAAGCAAGGAGCAGGAGGAGGTCATTCTGCTGAACGAAGAAAAGACGAGGCCGGAGCTGCATAGCACGAAGGAGGTGAGTGCCCCCTGTCACGTCTGGTACCTGGAGAACGGGGCAAGCAACCACATGACCGGCGACAAGTCTAAGTTCCATGAGCTAGACGAGAATGTCACCGGTAATGTCAAATTCGGCGACGGATCGAAAGTGCAAATAATGGGCAAGGGGTCAATCTTGTTCAATTGCAAGAACGGAGATCAATGGATCCTACATGAAGTGTACTACATCCCGAGACTCCGCAGCAATATAGTGAGTCTCGGACAGCTCACCGAGATTGGTCACAAGGTGATCATGGACGAGTAATCCCTACAAGTTTTTGACAAGACTTCTGCGCAACTACTCATGAAGGTAAGACGCACTCCAAACCGTCTTTACCGAATTGAGTTGCACCTGGCGGAGGCGGTGTGCCTCCTCACGAATCTCGAAGATCCAGCATGGTTGTAGCATGCAAGACTTGGGCATGTCAACTTCTACTCAATGAAGATGCTCGTCGAAAAGGAGATGGCGGTAGGAGTGCCGCCTATAAAACACCCAAATCAATTGTGCAAAGGGTGTTTGGTGGCAAAGCAGGCAAGACAACCATTCCCGATGGCTACAAATTATAGAGCCAAAAAGACGCTCGAGCTGCTGCACATGGATCTATGTGGACCAATCACTCCATCAACTCCAGCCGGTAACAGTTATTTCATATTAATTATTGATGATTATTCACGATGGATGTGGGTCTACATCATCAAGTCGAAGGACCAGACATGCTCCACCTTTGTGAAATTTAAGGCACAGGTTGAGAACACGAGCGGGTGTCGCATAAAGACGCTCAGGACCGATCGCGGTGGTGAATTCATCTCCACAGAGTTCTCCAAAGTGTGCAAAGAAGCAGGGATTGTGCGACACCTCTCCGCACCATATACACCCCAGCAAAATGGTGTGATGGAACGGAGGAATAGGACTGTGATGGCAATGGCGAGGTCCCTTCTCAAAAGCATGAACGTGCCAGGAAGACTTTGGGGGGAGGCAGTTCGGCACGCGGTGTATCTCTTGAACCGCTTGCCGACAAAGGTGCTCGGGGAGCGTAATCCATTTGAGGCCTGGAATGGAAGAAAGCCACATCTAGCACACCTTCGTGTGTTTGGCTGTACAGCGCATGCGAAGGTAACAACACCGTATCTGAAGAAACTTGACGACCGAAGCCATCCGATGGTATATCTTGGCGTTGAGGAAGGTGGCAAGGCTCATCGCCTGTTTGATCCACATCGCGACAAAGTTCATGTGAGTCGTGATGTAAAATTTGAAGAAAACATGGAATGGAAATGGAATGCAGGTACGAGCGATGGAAATGCATCAGATTTCATCATCGAGGAAGAGTACAACACGAAGATGAATGAGGGTGGTTATATAC
Source organism: Ottelia alismoides (assembly GCA_037367405.1). Taxonomy (NCBI): domain Eukaryota; kingdom Viridiplantae; phylum Streptophyta; class Magnoliopsida; order Alismatales; family Hydrocharitaceae; genus Ottelia; species Ottelia alismoides. The sequence continues at coordinate 63,012 of JAZKJV010011029.1, forward strand.
CACTCACAGGTGTCCCGATAGGCGAGCCAATGCCTGCATCACCATCTTCCTCGACCCATGAATCGACACTGCCGGCAGGCCACATGACACCGACAAGGTCATATTCTACCGTGGGAGGTCTTGCAGCAAACCCTTTGACACCCTCCACTAGTTCGAAGGCTACGCCTGATGCTAGATCACCAGCATGTGATACTGTTACATCCTCAGCGGCCATGTCTACCCCGCTATCAGGAAGTAATAGCAGCAGCACCGACGAGGACACTATCCGCTACATGCACATCGAGGATATCATGTGCGACTCTCGAAGGGTGGATCTTGAAGAAGACATGGAGGAGGAAGCCATGCTCATGGCGATGGAGGAACCATCCTGCTACCGTGAAGCTGCTGAGCACCAAGTATGGGTAGACGCCATGTGCAAAGAGATCGAGTCCATCAAGAAAAATAAAACTTTGACTCTCACGGAGCTTCCGACCGGCTGCAAGCCCATTGGTCTCAAATGGGTGTACAAGCTGAAGAGGAATTCCACCGGTGATATAATCAATCACAAAGCAAGATTGGTTGCGAAAGGATACGTTCAGCAGCAAGGCATCGACTTCGAGGAGGTGTTCGCTCCAGTAGCCAGGTTAGATACTATACGCGTTATTCTCGCCATTGCTGCTACTCGTGGTTGGAAAGTCCACCATCTTGATGTCAAATCAGCATTCCTAAATGGCGAGCTCGAAGATGAAGTATATGTAGCCCAACCGGAAGGATTCACGGTGAAGAACAAAGAACACATGGTTCTTAAACTGAGCAAGGCACTCTATGGTCTATACAAGGGTTGATAGAAGTCTCAAGAAACTCGGATTCGTGAAATGTGCTCAAGAACAAGCAGTCTATACAAGGGGAACATGTCAGTCAAGAGTGATCGTTGGGGTTTATGTAGATGACCTCATTGTGACAGGGGAGGACCCAGAGGAGATCGCGGGATTCAAGCATCAGATGATGTCTGAGTTTGAGATGAGTGATCTTGGATTGCTCACTTACTACCTTGGGATCGAGGTAGTACAAGAAGATGGCCGCATCGAAATTAAGCAAACCTCTTATGCAAAGAAGGTGCTGGCACAATTCAAAATGACCGAATGCAACTCCACCAAATGTCCTATGGAGCAAAGGACAAAATTGCAAAAGGATCTTGATGGACAACCGGTGGATGCAACAGAATATCGTCGTGTCATTGGGTGTCTCAGGTATCTACTCCACACTCGTCCGGATCTTTCCTTTGTTGTTGGTATGTGTAGTAGGTTTATGGAGAGACCTACTGTCATGCATTACAAGGCGATGAAGCAAATCCTACGGTACTTGAAGGGTACGCTTCATTACGGACTCGTATACACTAAAGGAGGAAGCGAGGAGATAATCACTGGGTTCACAGACAGTGATCTGGCAGGTGATTCGGATGATAGGAAGAGCACAGGAGGGATGGCATTCTATTTAAACAACAACCTGGTCTCATGGAACTCGCAAAAGCAAAAGACTGTGGCACTATCATCATGTGAAGCCGAGTTTATGGCGGCAACGGCAGCGGCTTGCCAAGCAGTGTGGCTTCGAAATCTGTTGAGCGAGCTTATAAAGAAAGAACCAAGACCAGTGAAATTGTTCGTTGATAACAAGTCGGCCATTGCCTTGATGAAGAATCCTGTTTTTCATGGGCGCAGTAAGCACATTGACACCAAATTTCATTTTATTCGTGAATGTGTTGAAGCAGGACAAATTGCAGTAGAGTTCGTATGCACGGAGGAACAACGAGCTGATGCACTGACGAAATCATTGCCTGCGGTGAAGTTGGCAACCATGCGACACTTGTTGGGTGTTCGTGATCTTGGGCCACATCAAGATTAGGGGGGAGTATGTTGGATCTAATCTTAGATTGGTGGGAATGAGTCATTGCACACATGTATGGCTGTGGGTGCATGAATAAGTCTCTAACAAATTGAGACTACGTGGGTGGTCCTCCTTGCATGGAGGAGTCTCTATTTTTTTTATTTTATTTGCATTCTATGTTTAGCACATTGAGATGCTATAAATTCATGTAATTGCACTCGGTAGAGAGCATCGAATAGCATAGCCGTTTCTGAGTGCACGAGCACTTCATTAGTTCTCCTCCAAAATTCGAGTGTCCCCATATTGCGTGTGTTGTGTGAGATTCCTTTGTTATTTCTTTCATTAGATGCTTCAGTCGGGTGGGGTTGTTTTACTTGTATGGTCCAATTCTAATGATGGTCAACAAATTCTTTTTGTCAACTATGTGCTCCTAACTCAGTCTTTGAATTGATGGTTAGGATGTATGATTTGTCAAATGACAATTTCGCGTGTATTTCATGTCTATCTCACGAATGGAATTTAAAGTAGATCCCATGAATTGACTTGGGTTCAGAGTTCACCTTTGCACTTAGTTTTAGCGGTATTCTTACTTCCATGACAGAAGAATTGATCCAAAACAATGAAAGATTTAATATTCATTGCCATATGTTACAGTTATACTCCTTTTAACTTCTGTAATATCAGTTATGATCCTCATTTTTTTGGAATATCAGTTGTGCCCTTACATTCTTGCACCATTATCACTAGTGCCATTCTGTTAGCTTTGCCGCTAAGGAGTTGAACCACACCATGGTTTCTTGAAACCAATGTCTAGTTAAAGTAAAAGAGAAGGGTACAAGCTTAATTAAATAATTTCCTCTTACTATCTTCTCCTATGTTGTCTTTTCCCTCCCAAAAAAATACTTAGCATCATACTTGCAAAACTACCTTCACCTGCTTCAGCGGCGATGTCTTCGCAATGGTAGTAGAGGCGCCCCTAGCAATCAACTCTTTCACATTCACCAGCAGCAAGTCCAACACATGGAGGACAGGGTGAAGGCCTCCATTCGGCCGCGCAGAACATCGAGGACAGGGTGAAGGCCTCCATTGGAGGTTGGAAGGCTTCGTCGATCTCCATGGCGGGCAGGGTGCAACTTCTCAAGTCAGTATATTAATGGCATCACCATCTATTGGACTGGTGGGTCTCTCATCCCTAAAGGCGCCGCCTCACAGGTTGACAAAATGTGCGCGAACTTCCTTTGGGGATATGGTCGGCACTACGTCAGTTGGCGTACTGCTTGCCTCCCTAAGGCTGAGGGCGGTCTCGGTCTTCGCTCTACGATCATGCTTCGTGAGGCTATGATGTTGACTTGGTCATGGCGTATCCTTACTGTGGACAAATCGATTTGGGTCGTCTTCATGAGGAATAAATACCTATCCTCATGCTCGTTCTGGGATGCTGAGCCCAAGAGTGGGGATTCCTTGCTGTGGAGGTCGCTCCTTCGCAAGAGGGATGTTTTTCGGGACTACCTTCTCGCCTCTGGAAATCTCCTCTCTCGGTTGTCCTCGCCTCTTGGGTTCCCTTTCTCGCATGCGGTAGAAGCGGTTCGCCATCGTGGGTCGGTGGTTCCCTGGGCGGGGGTGGTCTGGAGCAAGAACTCCGTTCCCAAGCATTCTTGCACGCTCTATCGTGCTGTTATCAATAGATTACCAACACAGGATTGGCTGGACAGAATGGGGATTTGTCACTCCGGCTCTTGTTACCTCTGCCGGTCCGATAGCGAAACTTGTGAGCATATTTTTCTCCATTGCAGCTTTGTTCAAGACACTTGGAATCAGGTCCTCATTGGTCTCGACCTCCCCCAGCCGCCTTCGCTGAGGCTCAACAACATCATGGACTGGATTCTTCATCTCCCTATCGACAACCTCCGTCGGCTTTGTAGCGCAGCTATCGCAGTCACCGTTTGGGAAGTTTGGAAGGAAAGAAATTGCAGATGGTCCTCTAGTGGCTCCTCAACCTCAATGCATTTGGCAACCTCAATCATTTACACCGCCAGGAACTCAATGACAGTAGACAGAGACTAATCAACATAAATTGTGCCCAATATGTCCTCCTTTTTGTTCTGCGGAGGCTCTAATTATGCTTCGGTGATATGCGTTTTTCACTCTCCCTGTATACAGCCAGAGGTCTACACATTTTTTGGGTGCTTAAAACTTTAGGGGACAAGTCCCCTTTTTTGTAATCTTCTTCAATTTTACATGGAATACAAAGAGTTATTACCCATAAAAAAAAGTCCAACACATGGACACCCACATTTGTTGTCATGGATGCCATCATCGTCGCAGACCCTGGCTTATGACTCCATCCCCCTGAAATCGGACCACACTGAAAAACTTAAAAATCTGTCGACATCAATGATGATCGATTGATCTCTGCTCTCGACTAATCAATCAATTAAAATGATCACCCAGCAAGAAGCTTCGTGAACTCCTTATTCCATCGATCCATGGATAGGCAAAAGGCATCACACTTCCACTGAAAGGGTAGCGGAATCGGGAGTGTGCTACATGGCTCCTCCTTATCCAAATAAGCCTCGAAGATGAGAAGAATTCATCAACTTCCTAAGAAACTTTGGATTCAATCTCGAATGTGGGACTACGATATGTATGGTAGCGTTTGGCTACCGAGTTACCCTTCCCTTGGGGGAGTTTACCCCCCTTAACCCACATCCCCCTCTCTCTCCCTGTGGGCCCCACTTTATTCCTTTTTTAAAAAATTAAATAAATCAATTCTACATCATCAATCCTATCAAAAAATAATATATTATACCATCATATCATATAAAAATTATAAATTACTCCACTTCTACTCACTTTTCCAAACTTCAAAACAATCGCATCACAATAACTACTCACTTTTTCAAACCTCAATACAATCATATCACCCCAAACCCACTTCTAACCCACCCCCAGTTTAACCCTTTATCCAAACACCAAAATCCAAAAACAGGTTACCCTCTATCAGTTTAACCCGCCTTAACCCGTCAACCAAACGCGCCCTATGTGAATCATAATCTGAAGGAGTCAATTACATGGATCGAGGACAATCTCCCGCCAACTACACTCACAATTGCCCGATCCAATGAATTGGCACCTACTAAATTGATACAATCATGTTGGGAACAGATTCCTCGCATAAATTGAATTGCGGAAAAATAATCAATGTTGATAGGCGGATCCTGCACGATATATCAACTACAAGAAAGTATCTCGTCCACAGAAAAAAATCAATCACACATGCACGGAGATTTTTTAACGTGGAAAACCATCGATGTGAGGGGAAAAACCATGAGGTTGATCGCAACCCAAACCAAGCACTATAATCGAGGTAATCTCCCGTGAGGGCTTACAAAAGGTCGACCCTCAATACGATGCTACAAATCACCAAACAATGGAGAATAATAGAGAGGAGAAATATCACCCAATGGTAAATCCATCACCAAACTGTAGGGAAAAATACTGGAGAAGAACTGCTCCAAAGATTACTCCCACCAAACTCTGCGGCAACCGCGAACTTTTTTTCTTCTTCCTCTCTCTTATTTCTTTCTTATGCTAGGAGAGCTTATATTTTGATGATCCTGGTATGCACCCCATACCCCCTATTTATACTCTATGAAGACGAGCAAATAAGGAAATATAGACTCCTACCTCCAACAGGATTAGGAAAAGATGATTCCTAATCTTAAATGGTAACTGATCTTTTCTTTTCCAAATAGAACTACCAATGTCCTATATACATGGACTATATTCCCACAAGGAGGGGAACCAATCCAACAAATCTCCTCCTCACCGACGATGTGGGAACTGCTCCAAACCTGTAAGGGAACATCATCTCTCAAACTTTCCAAGCGGCAAAGTCTTTATCATCATATCGGAACCGTTGTCATCTATGTGGATCTTGTCAAGTACAAGCTGCTTTGATTCTAACACATCACGTATCCAATGATATCTGACATCGATATGCTTTAAACTTGCATGGAATGTAGAGTTCTTGCCAAGGTGAATAGCACTCTGACTGTCAGTAAAACGCGTATTTGTCCTGATGAAAATCAAGTTCTTGCAGGAACTTCTTCATCCACAACAACTCCTTGCACGCCTCTGTAGCTGCAATGAACTCAGCCTCTGTAGTAGATAAAGCAACACACTTCTGGAGACGGGACTGCCAAGAAACTGTACCACCTGCAAAAGACATCATGTAACATGATATGGATCTTCTCCCATCAATGTCACTTGCCATGTCTTGATCTGTGTATCCAAGAAGAATAGGCTTCTTTGCTCCAAAGCAAAGCTAGTACCTCGAAGATATCTCAAGATCCATTTAACTGCTTCTCAATGTTATTTTCCTGGATTTGAGATGACCTACTGACAATTCCAACTGCATGAGCAATATCTGACCTTGTATAAAACCATGGCATAAATGAGACTACTTGTAGTTGATACATAGGGAATTCTTCCATATCTTTCTTCTTTGCATTTTTCTGTGGGCTATCTTTGGAACTTAACTTGAAATGCGTTCCAAGAGGGGTGCTAGCTGGCTTAGCCTTCTCCATATTAAATCTTTGAAGTACCTTCTCAATGTACTTCTCTTGTGAAAGTTGAAGTTTCCTTGCTCTTCTGTCTCAAATGATATTCATGCCCAGTATCTGACTTGCATGCCCCAAGTCCTTCATAGCAAAAGACTTGCTCAACTCTTTCTTCAAGTCAGAAATTCTCTCTCCATTGTTGTCTATAATCAACATGTCAACATAAAGCAACAATACGATGAAATCATCACCTGAGAATTTCTTCACGAACACACAATGGTCTAAACTGATTATGAAATAACCATGCTCTCCCATTAACGAGTCAAACTTCTTGTACCATTGCCTATGTGCTTGCTTCAAGCCATATAGACTCTTCTTTAATCTGCAAACATAGTCTTCACTGCCTTTGACTGTAAAGCCCTCTGGATACAACATGTAAATGTCCTCCTCAAGGTCACCATGGAGGAAAGTTTTCTTCACATCCATATATTCAACCTCCAAATAAAGACTAGCTGTTAAGCTGAGAACCACCATGATAGAAGACATCTTCACCACAGAAGAAAAGATCTCCTAAAAGTCAACTCCCTTCCTTTGGTTAAAATCCTTCACAACCAACCTATCTTTGTACATTGGGTTTGCAAAATATTCATCATGATTCACTCTATAAATCCACTTATTTCTCAATATTCACTTGCCTTTGGGCAACTTGACAAGCTCGAAGGTATGATTGCCATGAAGGAACTCCATCTCCTCTTTCATAGCTTCTACACATTTCTCCTTCTTTGCATCTTGCAATGCTTCTTCATAACATTCATGCTTGCCACTATCTATCAACAAAATGTACTCATGTGCAGAATATCTGGTGGAGAGCCGCCTCTCCATCACGAGTCTCTATGGTGGGAGTGTTAGCCATGTAAGCCCGAGGCGAACCATTCTTACAATAAATGTTCTTGTAATAAACATATTTTATCAATAAAAGTTATTGATTGTTCACTCCCTTCCTGAAAATAAGTGAATGAATGCACTATAAGGTCCCTCTGTACAACTAGGGTTATGTACCATGGCCGTCTTGATAATCATATAGCTGCTGATTCATTAAATAAATCATAGAGGCTGGTGTTTGGATGAATATCTAATGAGTTAGATAGAGGACTCATCAAGCACCGTCAAATGATTATTAAGAGATGATCTCCAGCCTGAGTAGGAGATGGCAATCCTTTCTCACATGGGCTGATATCTGATCGACCTCTTGATGCAGGTCCTCTGCATGGTAATAGTGATTCGAAGGTGTCAGATTAATTAAGTCAAAGGGTTGACTTAGAGAGATCGAGATAACTTAAGTCCTATGTTGAATACTGTCACAACATAGGCACACATCCTCTGACCAGAGACAGAAGTGTTATTATATGTCTGAGTATGTACATTTGGAAGACCATTAGGTTGATGACCTAATCAAGGTCTATACACCGGCGAGCTGGTGTGCATATAAGGGCATATGAGTAATACGATCTCTCAAAGGATTCATACATGTTCACTTATGAACTGGAAGGCATGAGCTCACTCATGAGGTATTGGGACCGATCAAATTCCATACATGGTCGTCGTGCTTTGGAAGCATGACAAGAATTTGAAGGTACAATATATGCTTTGGGAAAGCATATGATCAATACCAAATCCCAATGACCAAAATTGAGAAACTTGGTGATCAAACCCTGAAGAAGATAATATAAAATTGATCTTCATCTTCATGTTGATCGTTGGTCTTCCAGTATGCAGGATGTGCAGATATTGGGAATACCTGAGGGTGATATGATCATAAACGATTGTATAACCATGATGCTTCCAGTCCGAGGGAGTGATGAAACAGGTCTGGATTTTATTGACTCCTCTCAGTAGAGAAGTAACTTGATCTTAGTCCAAGTATTGGACATTGATCTGAATGTGATTCAGATGCAATGAGAAGATTAAGTATGCAGACTTGATTTAATCAAGCATCTATGGGAGGTCCGTTAGATCTAGATTTGAGATGAGATCTCAACATCCAAGTCACTATACGTGGAACAATACAATCGCCCTGCCCTTATCTCCAAGTATCTGCGGAGAAGGCACATTATTCTTGAAGGAGTTCAAGAATAATTCCTGTGATGAATTTAGTATCCAAGCAAGAAGGTCTTGATGATTAAATGAGATTTAATTATCAAGTACAATATGAATGAGATTCATGTTGTGAGAATGATTGTCCAAGATAATTAAATGAGATTTATTTATCAAGGATAAGCAGATCTTGGATAGTGATATCCAGAATATCTATGCATATTATAAATGGGATTTATAAAATATTAGAGAGAGAAATATTGTAAATAGCATTTGTTAATTATTAATGTGGATTGGATCCACAATAATTAATTAATTGGAAATGTAATTTACAAATTAGTTTGGGATGTGAATATGATTCACATATTTTTCAATGGCATGATTGAAATATTCAGAAATTAATTTGGAATTAATTTGGTGGATATTATTACAATAGTTATTGTAATTAATTAAGAAATAATGGGATAAAATAAAAGGGGACAAAATACCACCAAATTACAAGGTGCCGTCACCTATGACTTAGTCATAGGTGACGTCCCCTATAATCAAGGGTGGTTTGTTGCCTATCTTTATTTGTTATCATATTATGTCATAATTAATTTATGTTAATTAAATTTTGTTCATAATAATTCAACATATATTTAATTTAATATAAATTAATGTTGTTGGTTTTTAACCAACAACAATCATAGCCGTTGGATGGCTCTTGAATGACAATAGTCGTTGGATCCATATGAGCCATCGATTGAGATCCATTGGATCCTAAACTAGTATATAAGGAGGGCAACCCTAGCCCTTGAAGGGTATACCAAGTAGACACCTACTCTACTTCTCTCTCTCTCCCTCTCATTCTCATCCTCTCTCTCTCTCTCTCCCTCTCTACAAGGTGGCCGACCATCTTTGTTGAGAAAGAGAGAAGTTCTCGCCTTCGCCATCGACTACTCGAAGATCTCCTTCTTCTTTGGGGTTGCTTGATCTAGAGGAAGACGACGGATTTCGTTGGACGAAATCAGGAGATTCGAGGCTTGGATCTTCGTCGAGGATTGCGGGAGTCACGCGTCTCATCATCACGCTCGCAAGTGCTGTCTTTGTGGAACGGACTTGAGACAGGAGGATCTCTTGCTTTAGAGATCTCGTGATCGCAATCACGCTTCGAGAGGTATTCCTAATACTTTGTGGTTTGATGAAAAGATCTAAGAATTGTTCTTGTGATCATGTGGTTTCATCATATGATTTAAATTTTTTAAATTCTGCTGCACCTAGCGACTAGCGCGACTAGTCGCCCCGATCGCATGAGATGCGATCGTCATGCTTCCGTGACGTGCCTGAGGATTCTCAATATCCTTCAAGTGGTATCAGAGCCTTAGGTCGAAAAAGGTTTTGGATATGATCCATGAACCAAGGACGACTTGGGTTTGAAAGGGTCGTGAAAGTTTTAGCGCATTTGAATTTTCGTACCTCTGTCTAATTGATTTTTTCAGCACTGTTTATTGTTTAAACACGAAATATTCAATTAGATTTTGTTCCCATTAAACAAGTAAACCATAGGATCTGAGTTTACTAAATTTGGATTTAATTTGCTCAAGATATGGTCTTTTGAATAAGAATGTATTCACTGTTGCGGGAACAACAAAACTGAACGTGATTAATTTGTTAATTACGGTTTTGAAATGCCTCGAAATGCGTGAAATATCACTTGGGTTCTGTTCTAAATCAAGTTAGCAATATTAGAAAACTGATTTTGCGAATTTTGGATTTAAATTGATCAAGATAAGTTAATTTTAGTGATTAGGGGTCACTGCTGAAAATTGACAAAACTTGATCATGAACCTTGTGATAGTCATTCAAACATGTTGATGAAAATTAATTGTTAATTTTCTAAAATTGGTTATTGATAAATATTTGTGAAATGTTTAAAGATGATAATCAATTCGTTGAATGACATACCACTAACTATAATGATAAGATAGTTGATCTTGATCATTGGTTAATTTGAAATCATCAACAAATATTGTTTGCATACAAAGCACTAGGTCATCCTACAATAGTTGTAGGACAACTTTTACATGCAAAATCTCTTGCTTGAATAGGATTGGGGATTTATTTAGTAAATCTCCTTATAATATAATCAAATTTATTTTGATATATATTATATGGTATAATTTCGATTAAAAGACCGATGAGCATCTCAAAGTACATGATGATCTATCTGGTATTATTCTTTCCTGAGGTTGATATGGTGTCTAGTCAGAGATCGCTGGGGTAGCGGGTTGCAACGTATGTGGTTCGTCCCACTCTTGCCGGTACTGGCCGTGACAGCAGGTAGGGACTGAATAATTCTGGAGAAATCAAAGTGTATTTTTCTAATTATTAAAATTCGAAATAATACGTACTTTGAGATTATACCTACTATTCAAGTAAAATTCAAAGTTTGTTGATTGGATTGATAATTAATTTAATGTGATTAAATTAATTATATCCTATTAAAACACTCTATTATGAATGGATGTGTATTTCCCTTGGAAGAATTAATTATGTGAATATGATTCACGATAATTAATTATTTCAATTTGAATAAGAGGTAGAGGATCACATAAGTGACATCCATGGTCTCAGTCAAGGCAAAGAATTTCGTCGCCAAAAGTTGTATATAGGAGACACATGTCCGAAGTGACAGATCCTATATACAATTATTTGGATCGGGTTCTTTGCTTCTCGAAAGAGTAAGGTTGTATACGTAGTGACCCCAATATCGGGTCCTCATATTATTGGGGCAATATTGGATTGCATATAGTGAGTATTAAGCCAGTTGACGGTTGGTTCAATTAGCAACGGGTCAACATCATCTTAGGAGTGGTGGGCCCAGGTGTTAAAGACCGAATTGAGAAATGCAAGTTGGACTTGCAAGGCGGAATGTGTTCCCGCTTCTCTTTATTCGAGTCACAGGTTCTCATATTATTGGGATGTGATAAAGATAAAGAGGAGATCTCAGATCTTGCTTGAGATATAGCGGTAAGTATATCTCTTACTTTGAAAGATGATTAGGGAATAATCTTTCATAATGGACATAGCAAGACAAATTTGATTTAAAATGCCTTAATCAAATGTTTAAAACTAGATATATAATTATCTATATATTCTAATATAGTGCATTCTTAATTTCAGAAAATGAAGTCCATGAACCCACTGAACAAGCTTCTGGAGGTCAAAATCAGTTGACCGGACCAAATTATTCGGATTGGATCCGAAATTTGGATCTTGTCCTATCTGCGGAGCGCATCTCTTATGTGCTGAGTAAGGACAAGATAATGCGGGCTGATTTTATTCTCCTGTCGCTCCCTAAGTCTTTCAACAACTTTGTCGTGTCATACCACATGAGCAAAGTTGATTTCAGTAATGCTGGGCCGTTAGCTGCATTAAAGTCTGCAGAAGACATAATGAAGAAGGACGGCCCCTCTGCTAGTGCAATGGTTGCACAAGTGAAAGGAAAGCGCGGTCGGAAGCAAGGTTATCGGAAGGGCCCGTCCTAGAAGAGAAAGAAGAAGAATCAAGGAATTGGTTCATCTTCCAGTACTTCCACGTTAATGATATCAAAGAAAACCGATGTCTGTCACCACCGCAAGAAGCCCGGGCATTGGCGACGTAACTGCCCATAATACCTGAAGTCGGTCGACAAAGGTAAAGCCCCAGCAGGTATGAAATCTACTTTCATCATTGAAACTAGCTTTCTCGTTGGATGAGAAGGAAGTTGGGTTGTAGATTCTGGTGCTTCTATTCACGTATGCAGTTCGTTGCATTTGTTTCAGGAAAATAGGAATCTTGAGCAAGGGGAGATAGTCATCCAGATGGGATCTGATGCAAGTGTTGCGGCAGTCGCCATTAGGACCTGCCGACTATCGTTATCTAGTGGTCAAGTCTTAGTGCTTAAAGAGTGTCTTTATGTACCTGAAGTCAGGAGGAATTTGATATCCGTATCTAAGCTTGTTAGACATGGATATTCCTTCCTTTTATGTAATAAGTTAGTCATTAATCAATATGATAAATTTATTACAGATGGTGTTTTGACTTCTGGTGGACTCTATGAATTGTGCATTGATGAATGTGTCATGAATGTCACTACCACTAATAAAAACCCTAAAAGATCCAAGGAGAATGGAAATCATTCGAATATGATTTGGCATCAAAGGCTTGGTCATTTATCTGTTGATAGGTTCAATAGATTGATAAAGGATGGACCCTTAGATTTTCTACAGGTCCAATCTTTACCTACCTGTGAACATTGCATTCGAGGTAAAATGACCAGGATGCCTTTCCATAACAAGGTTACGAGATGCGAAGGTATTCTTGACCTAATACATACTGATGTATGTGGTCCCTTCAGTACCGCGACTCGGAATGGATATCGATATTATTTGACGTTTATTGATGATCATTCACGATACGGGTTTATCTTCCTACTACGTCATAAATCTGAAAACTTTGAAAAGTTCAAAGAGTTTAAGGCTTTGGTTGAGAACCAAACCGATAGGAAGATTAAACGGATTCGATCTGACCGAGGTGGCGAGTACCTCTCAGATGAATTCAAGGGATACCTTAAAGAGAAGGGAATTGTCTCTAATATCACTCCCCCTGGAACTCCTCAACTTAATGGTGTTGCTGAAAGACGCAACAGGACCATCATGGACATGGTCCGTTCAATGATGAGCAAAGCACGTTTACATCTTAGTTTCTGGGGATATGCAGTAGAGACTACAATATACATCCTGAATAAGATTCCTAACAAATCCGTGCCTAAGACTCCTCACGAGCTCTGGTATGGAACCCAACCTAGTGTTAGACACTTGAAGGTTTGGGGTTGCTTGGTCCATGCGAAGAATGTGGATGCAAGTAAGCTAGAATCTCGCACTTGTGAGTGCTACTTCATTGGGTATGTTAAAGATGGTATTGGATATCAACTTTATGACCCTGAGACCCAAAAGGTTTTTGTCTCTAGAGATGTGAGATTTCTGGAGGATGATTTCCTTAAAGGTCAAGATAGAAATGAAGTAGAGGAACTCATCGAATCCCCTAAGGATTCTGAGATTCCTGAACCAGAAACTGAAGAGATAAATGAAGATGAAACGCCCATATCTCTTCGAAGGAGTTCGAGGGTGGTTGCACTACCTGAAAGGTATGGATTCCATGTGTCAAGTGAGACTGACAATGATGCTACTTCATTTGATGAAGCACTCGTGGATCATGACATGGATAGATGGATGCTACCAATGAAGTCGGAGATTGACTCCATGCATAAGAATGGTGTATAGACCCTAGAGGATCCATCTAAAGGTATAAAACCCATTGGGTGTAAATGGATCTTCAAGAGAAAAATGAGACCTGATGGGAAAGTAGAGACTTTCAAGGCACGACTCGTAGCCAAGGGCTACACACAGAGAGAAGGCATCGACTACGATGAGGCGTTCTCTCCTGTGGCTATGCTTAAGTCCATCAGGACACTGCTAGCTATATCTGTATCCCTTGACTACGACATCTGGCAGATGGACGTCAAGATAGCTTTCCTCAATGGATACCTCGAGGAGGATATCTATATGGAGCAGCCCCATGGCTTCATAGTTGAGGACGGTAAAGTATGCAAGCTAAAGAAATCCATCTATGGGCTCAAACAAGCTTCTCGTAGTTGGAACATCAGATTTGATGAAATCATAAAGAGTTATGATTTTGTGCAGAATCCTGATGAACCTTGTGTGTACAAGAAGCTTAGTGGGAGCGCCATTGTGTTCATCGTGCTTTACGTAGATGATATCCTTATCATTGGGAATGATACATGAATGATGACCAGTGTGAAGATTTGGCTATCTCATACCTTCGAGATGAAAGATCTTGGAGAAGCCTCTTACATCTTAGGCCTGAAGTTGTTCAAAAACCAAGAAAAGAGGATGTTGGGATTATCACAATATGGATACATTAAGAAGATTCTTGAACGATTCCGCATGGATAGTTCCAAGAAAGGATTCCTCCCCTTAAGACATGGTATCCATCTTTCTAAAGGGATGGCTCCTCAAAGTGTTGAGGAAAAGAAGGCCATGGCTGGATGCCCCTATGCATCAGCTGTAGGAAGCTTAATGTATGCCATGATGTGTACTAGGACAGACATCTGCCATGCAGTGGGAGTGGTAAGTCGTTACCAATCCTGCTATGGAGAGCAACACTGGAATGCAGTAAAGAACATATTCAAATATCTAAGATGAACGCAAGATTACATCTTTGTCTATGGAGATGGTGATCTCCAAGTCTTGGGATATATAGATTCAGACTTCCAGTCGGATATTGATGATCGAAAGTCGACATCATGGTTTGTATTCATGTTGAACGGTGGTGCTGTGAGCTGGAGAAGCTAGAAGCAGGACACTACGACAGATTCAACAACAGGAGCTGAGTACATTGCCGCATAGGATGCTACAGAGGAGGCGGTGTGGTTGCGCAAGTTCATCTTGGAGCTTGGCGTAGTTTCCCCTGATACTCCCATCCTGTTACTCTGCGATAACACGGGAGCCATTGTCCAGGTAAAGGAACCCATATGGCATCAAAAGAGCAAGCACGTGGAAAGGAAATACCACATCATTCAGGAGATTCAAAAGCATGGTGATATCATCATCACCAAGGTGGCCTCTGCCGACAACGTTGCCGATCCTCTTACCAAACCTCTGACGCAGAAAGTTTTCGACCAGCATGTAATGAGTATGGGTTTAAGGACAGTTCCTGAATGGTTCTGAGGGCTAGTGGGAGATTGTTAGCCATGTGAGCCCGAGGTGAACCATTCTGACAATAAATGTTATTGTAATAAATATGTTTTATCAATAAAAGTTATTGATTGTTCACTTCCTTTCTGAAATTAAGTGAATGAGTGCACTATAAGGTCCCTCTGTACAATTAGGGTTATGTACCATGGCCGTCTTGATAATCATATAGCTGTTGATTCATTAAATGAATCATAGAGGCTGGTGTTTGGATGAATATCTAATGAGTTAGATAGAGGACTCATCAAGCACCGTTAAATGATTATTAAGAGATGATCTCCAGCCTGAGTAGGAGATGGCACTCCTTTCTCACATAGGCTGATATCTGACCGACTTCTTGATGCAGGTCCTCTGCATGGGAATAGTGATTCGGAGGTGTCAGATTAATTAAGTCAAAGGGTTGACTTAGCGAGATCGAGATAACTTAAGTCCTATGTTGAATACTATCACAGCATAGGCACACATCCTCTGACCAAAGACAGATGTGTTACTATATGTCTGAGTATGTATATTTGGCATACCATTAGGTTGATGACCTAATCAAGGTCTATACACCGGCGAGCTGGTGTGCATATAAGGGCATATGAGTAATACAATCTCTCAAAGGGATCATACAGGTTCACTTATGAACCGGAAGACATGAGCTCACTCAAGAGGTATTGGGACCGATCAAATTCCATGCATGGTCGTCGTGCTTTGGAAGCATGACAAGAATTTGAAGGTATGATATATGCTTTGGGAAAGCATATGATCAATACCAAATCCCAATGACCAAGATTGAGAAACTTGGTGATCAAACCCTGAAGAAGACAATATAAAATGGATCTTCATCTTCAAGTTGGTCATTGGTCTTCCAGTATGCAGGATGTGCAGGTATTGGGAATACCTGAGGGTGATGTGATCATAAACGATTGTATAACCATAACGCTTCCAGTCCGAGGGAGTGATGAAATAGGTCTGGATTTTAGTGACTCCTCTCAATAGAGAAGTAACTTGATCTTAGTCCAAGTGTTGGACATTGATCTGAATGTGATTCAGATGCAATGAGAAGATTAAGTATGCGGACTTGATTTAATCAAGCATCTGTGGGAGGTCCGTTAGATCTAGATTTGAGATGAGATCTCAACATCCAAGTCACTATACGCGGAACAATACAATCGTCCTGTCCTTATCTCCAAGTATCTGCGGAGAAGGTACATTATTCTTGAAGGAGTTCAAGAATAATTCCTTTGATGAATTTAGTATCCAAGCAAGAAGGTCTTGATGATTAAATGAGATTTAATTATCAAGTACAATATGAATGACATTCATGTTGTGAGAATGATTATCCAAGATAATTAAATGAGATTTAATTATCAAGGACAAGCAGATCGTGGATATTGATATCCAAAATATATGTGTATATTATAAATGAGATTTATAATATATCAGAGAGAGAGAGAGAAATATTATAAATAGAATTTGTTAATTATTAACGTGGATTGGATCCACATTAGTTAATTAATTGGAAATATAATTTACAAATTAGTCTGGGATGTGAATATGATTCACATAATTTTCAATGGCATGATTGAAATATTCACAAATTAATTTGGAATTAATTTGGTGGATATTATTGCAATAATAGTTATTGCAATTAATTAAGAAATTATGAGATAAAATAAAAGGAGACAAAATACCACCAAATTACAAGGTGGCGTCACCTATGACTTAGTCATAGGTGACGCCCCCTATAATCAAGGGTGGTTTGTTGCCTCTCTTTATTTGTTATCATAATATCTCTTAATAATTAATTTATGTTAATTAAAGTTTGTTGATAATAATTAAACATATATTTAATTTAATATAAATTAATGTTATTGGTTTTTAACCAACAACAACCATAGCCGTTGGATGGCTCTTGGATGACAATAGCCGTTGAATCCATATGAGCCATGGATTGAGATCCATTGGATCCCAAACTAGTATATAAGAAGGGCAACCCTAGCCCTTGAAGGGTTGATGAATCCATGATTCATTAACTTTTCTGTTGCATTTTATCTTAAAACCCTTAACAAATACATGTAAATACCCATTAATTCTCATATTTTAACAAAACACCATTCATGTGTAAATATTCACTTTTAACCACTAAAATCATGTAAATAAATAAAGAACCAGAAAAAAGAAAGAAAAAGGCAGATGGAATATATGTATATATATGCAATATGACTTAAAGAATAAATATAGTTGTAAGATATATTTATAGCACAACCCCCGAGACCAAGTCAACATGGATTGGTCGACAAACCAATAAGTAAGGGGAGATAAGGAAAGAAAATCAAAGAAAAATAATCTAACACATGTATATACACCTTTCACTATTTATAAAATAAATACAAAACTTCAAAGAATTTTAGTTATTTCATATTAATATATTTTCACCAAATCTTTCTCCTAATTATTTCTAAAAATGTAAATAAAAATATAAAAATAAGTTAAAAATATTACCCTGTATATATGCCAAGAAACCAAGCCTACAAATTGTCAAAATCTCAACTTCCGAACATCATAACTTCCTCATACGAACTCCAATTTCACTCTACTCACCTTTAAAGTACATAAAATAATATTATCTAATTAATAAAGGTGGTTTCATCGAATTCGGAGTCCGTTTGCAAAAAGTCGGTTTTGGGACCAAAAGACAAAGGGGTTTCTGGGCTATTTATTTTATGTAACACACACTATTTATTATTTTCTTAATTTTATAATTTTTAACTTATTTCATGATCTTGTAGTTTCTACATAAAATATTTCATAATTTTTGGAGACTTATTATTATTTTTATAAAATCAAAAACCCCAAAACTTAGGTATAAATGACCTATGTAGATACTAACCCTATTTATTAAAATATGTAAATTAATTCATAAAAACCTATAAAAATTCATACAAGTCTTATTTAATACCCTAATAATTAAGAAAATATAAAATTAATTTTTGCCTATTTATTTATTTAATTAAAAATCTAAAACCTATTTATAAATACATATTTATTAATAAAATATTTATATTTTAAATAATATTTATTATTTATTAAAAGCATTTATACCATAATTTAAGAAATTAATCTATTTAACTTTCTCGTATTCATACCTATTTAAAATAATGTAATTTACTAATTTATATTTAATTTATAAGCAATTTAAAGCTCTGGACCAACTAGGTGCTGACACTTGTCAGCACCTGGGTTGTCTTCCCCAAGAACCTGGTAAGCCGGAGTTTGTTCAACCAGCCGACTTTGCCCCTTTTTCCCGCGCCACTCCAGAAGCTTCCGACCTATCTAACCCGTCCATCTTCTTCCCCCAACTACCCTCTCCATCGCCACCCTTGGATCAACCTTGGAGCCCAAGCCAAATGTCCTATAAATAGGCTCCAAGACGCCATAGCCAAACAACTTTTCCCAACTGCCTGAAGCTCCAGCTCCAGACTACCGACCCCCTAACTTCCTAGCCATATTCCGACGAATCCACGGTGGTGACAGCACCAAGGCGTAGCCCGCGAGGAAGAGGAGTCGACGGAGGAAGTTCCAAGGCCAAGCACCGCCTTGCATCGCCGCCATCGCGCGTCCAGCTCCGGCTCAAAAGTCGACCGTCGAGCAGCTCGTCAAGGTAATATACCTTGACATTCCCAGACTTTTTCGTCCACTTTATCTCGATTTCTTCTCGATTTTCATGCCATGATTAGCATAGTTAATCGCGTAGTTAGATAGCCTAATCACTGAGCTTTCACGCAATATCGAAATCCCCTTCAAATTCACTTCAAATTCGCTCCAAATCGGTCATAGTTTCTTCATCTTCTTCACGCATTCTGAAGTTTGGCTGGAAATTTAATATTTTCATCGTTTTTGGGACTTGAAATCTTTCATTTGTTGGCCGATTCTACACGGATCGAGCACATACGTGTGTTCATTGCAGATCCAGGATCATCGCGAGCCATTTGCATCGAACTTGGAGCCTCCGTTCATCGCCGATCTTCTTCTCCAAAGTCGGGCATCAGCACGGCTCAACCTCCAGGTATACGGAACCACCGTCTTCCTCGCGACGCCACCATCGATCGGAGCACCCTCCGCCGCCACCCTACCGCGGGCGAGCTCGAGGGGTGGAGGAGCCACCCCTCTGGCCCCGCCGGAGCACCAAAGACGTCGCCGGACGGCTGGGAGAATTCGGAGAAGAAGCCTCGGCCGACTGGAGCTCAACAACTTCAAGAACAACCGACGCACAGTCTTGCGACACGTGTCAGCGCCAGAACCATCAGATCGCGCCTGGATCTTCTAATCTCAGCCGTTCAAGCTGAAACGGTGGGAAAATTGCATACTAAACCCAGCCAGAGATCAGAATTCATTCCCGCCTCCAGACTTTGCATAATTGCATTTAGGTCCCTCCGCAGGGACCTAAATGTAAAGATTCTTGTATTTTTCTTTCAGAACAGTCCTCCAGGACCAAATTGCAAACAAGTTTAATAGTTTTTCTTGCGCTTATGCCCCTGGGCTGTAGGGGTTGTTTCTTGTTCTTGTGACCTCGGATTTCGACGATTTCTTGAGGGTAGTTACACAACTACCCCAGCTACTTAGTATAAAATTTTCACGGCTTTTTGACGTGTTTTCGACGTGTTTTGATCGAAAGCCGCCTCGTTTTGCTTTGTTTTCTTGTGTAGTTCGAGTTCACGGCTCGAACCCCGTTCACCTTACTATATAGTATCACCTA
Organism: Ottelia alismoides; assembly: GCA_037367405.1. Classification (NCBI taxonomy): domain Eukaryota; kingdom Viridiplantae; phylum Streptophyta; class Magnoliopsida; order Alismatales; family Hydrocharitaceae; genus Ottelia; species Ottelia alismoides. The sequence continues at coordinate 83,072 of JAZKJV010011029.1, forward strand.
GATATTATATCCACCTATTATATAATAAATAAATCTCTTGAAAAATATCCCTTTTTGAAAATTAAATAAAAATTTGAAAAGAATAAAATCAAATAAAAATAAGAAAAATAAAAATCAATAAAAAGAAGCGTTTTGACTTAGAGAAGAATTAAATAAGATTACGAATAGGAAAATCTAGGGAATTTATTCTGCCTCCTTGAGTTCGACCCAGGAACACTTACCTGGTTAAATATTAGTGAACGGTTTTTCGACAAGAAAACCATAATTTGTTTGATAGGTTCAAGAATCGAAACTTCTTCTCGTTTCACGGCTTTCTGCTACAACGGACAACTTACTTCTTTCTTTCAATAAAAAGTGAAAGCCGCGAAACTCGATTTTTGGCCTTATCAAAATGGCGCCGTTGCCGGGGAGGCGTTAGATTCCTTTGATTTTTCATTTTTTCGTGATTTTATTTTTCTTCTCTTTGTTTTGTTTTTCGTACGGTTTTTCGTACGGCTTTTATTTTCCGAGCTTTTCGTTTGTTTTCTTACGGCTTTCTTGCCTTTCTCGATCGGCTTTTCTTTGCTTACTATCTTTGCAGTGCCTGCAGGATCAACCGGCTTCTTCGGAAGCCGAGCCAGTTGAAAGAGCAGAGGTCGGCTTCTTCTTCACGAGTCGACTGCAGAGGAGCGGAGTCGTTAGTATCCTTTTATTTGTAAAAGAGAGAGAAAGGGAGAGAGTTGTACTTGGTAATAAAACCTTCATTTTTCTCGGGGTCTGATTCATCGGATACCGTGTATCCGAGAGTCAGGGCACCCACCGTGGCTTTTTCATCGCTCATCGGTTTTCCGCAGTTTTCTAGATGATTGTTTAGGTTTTTACTCTATCTGCTTGTGCCGCGTAGCTAGTTTTAGGACTTGCAACCTAGGTGCCTGTCTTAGGGTTTTTAATAAAAAGACAAAAAAATAGCCGTTGATTGAAAAAATCATAAAAATCGCAAAACTAATATCTGGACTGTTAAAAATATCTGATCAAAAACCGTAAACAATTCAAGTGACTTGGGAGAATAACCCCCGCACATTTCTCAGAGTGCGCGAGTTCGAGAGCCGACACTTAAGGATAGAGACAAAACCCTGTATTTCTTGTGGGATATTACTGGGTTCATACACCTAATCACTGTTCCTCAGTGGGTAAGCTCGGGTAGCCGGAAACGGTCCGGGTTTACTTAGCAGAGTGGGAGGTTTAGAGGACACTGTGCAAGGCTCCGTCCTCAAGTAACACGGGTAGCCGGAAACGGTCCGTACTTACTCCCATACTGGCTGAGTGCGAGTGGTCTCGCGTAAGGATTCGGGCCAGTGTCTCGGAGAAACTATCGGGCACCTATTGGCTTGCTCAGCCCGCGTAACCGCAATGTTTGCTAATTACAACCCTAAAACCGAAAAGATAAAAAGACCGAACTCTTACGGTCTTCATCAGGGTTGAGTTGGTGAAAACGGGGTTTGCTTTATGTTTGTTTGCGGGGCGTGAGTTTCCGCGGCTTTCGCATTTCTCCTTCATTTGAATCGTACACGTGCTCTCCCGACTTCCTCTTGACATCGAAGATGACGTCTCGACGGCTTTTTGGCTCAGACTCTGTGAGCTTTCGACCATCCACCGTCGAGCGTATGTCTTCACAGGTTCGGGATGACCCTCTTCCCGAGCCGGTCCCATCCGATCTCGAGGCGAGTCAGACCCAGACTCCCTCGCCTCCTGGCCAGATCATTGAGGCAGACCCTCGCCTCAATACATCATCTAGATCTCCTGAGTATTTCTCGCTGAGTTCTTACGAGAGTTTCTATTTTCCAGACGATCAGATGGCTCGTGGGAAAGCATCAGCAGCAGACGAGAGGCCACCAGCTGAGGAACATCAGGAGCTGAACGCAGATGTTACGACCGACATTCTCGATACACTTCAGCAGATGAATCTACAGATTCGAGAACAATATAGAATTCAGACTGAACTGCAGGCTGAAATAGCCGCACTGAGAGCAGGGGCCGGGAACCATTTACCGCCTGCGGTTCCCGCTACTTTACGGGACGAGTATGACCCGGGCGCTCGAACGCTCCATCACTGGATTCGGCTACCGCCGAATCAAGGGCCATACGAACTCCGACCGTCCTTCATCTCTTTACTTCCCAAGTACTATGGGAATGCTGCAGAGGAGCTGTTCACGTTTTTGCAGCAGTTTGAGATGATATGCGGAACGGCTTGTTATCCAGGAGTTACGCAGGAAGCCGTACGCCTCAAGGCCTTCCCCTTTGCCTTAGCCGATAAGGCCCTTTATTGGCTGAGCCATCTGGGAAGAGAAATCTCCACGTGGGACGACCTGAAGTCCACTTTCCTGCGCAAATATTTTCCTCTAGGAAGGACGAACATGATGAGGAGTCAGATCTCCAACTTTACGCAATTGCCGAACGAATCATTCCATGAGGCATGGGATCGATTCAAGGACCTGACGGAGAGATGCCCGCATCATGAGATCCCAATGAAGGTGCTAGTACAGAACTACTTCGGAGGACTCCAACCGGAAGTACAGGGGCTCGTGAGTGCCGCATGTGGCGGCAGTTACTTGAACAAGGACGCCGAGTCAGTCTGGGCCATCTTCGAAGGGATGGCCGAGAACTCGAGAGTTGTAGACTCTACTCGGGCATTTCAGAAAGCCCCACAGCCACCACATCACGGAGAGCATCACAAGGTGGCGAATATATCAGACTCTGAATCCAACACCAACATGGGCTTTATTAGCGAGAAGTTGACGTTGGTGGATGTGATTCAGAAGCAGGTCCAGGACCTACAGCCGCTGCGAGAGTTGGAGAAACTCTCATCTCTACCTCAGCAGCTGAGTGATCTTTCGAAAAAGGCCTCTGATCTTCAGCTCCAGTACCAGCAGAGCCAGACTTCTTCGAACATGCAGCCAGCACGGAGGATCGCACCCGCTCCACCCACCCATCAGATACACTACGTCCAGAGCGAGCCCGAGATTCCACAGATAGATTGGCATGAGGATCAGTCTCACGCCAATTCCGGCCAGATCATCAGCACTGCAGAGATGGAGGTGGAGCCGCGAGCCACTTTCGAGATCAACGGGATTTGGTATACTCCGGTGCAGCAGCCGAATATACCAAATCATCAGCAGCAGCAGCCGTAGGGTCATCCGCAGCATGGATGTCCGCAATTCCAGCACCGCCAGAGCTTCACGCCGCAGCAGTCTCATCCAAATGTCTACCATCAGAGACCGCAGCCTTCATATCAGCACCCTGCCCAGTTTTCACCGAATTATCCTTTTCAGCAGCCGCAACAGTCTTCTTCTACACCTCAGCGCTACTCCCAGCCTTCCACCTCTCAGCACTTCACGCCAAGGCAGGAGAGAGGAGCAAGCTAGGGCCACCACACCAAACCGGAGATGTCTTCACAGGCCCAGACACTCAACCAGATCATGGATATGCTCAGTATGCTCCAGATTGCGCACAAGACAGAGATGGAGCAGGTTAACCGTCTGGACGAGTTAACCGTGCCGAAGACCACTCTCCCAGCCCAGCCTCAGATGAATCCAAACAACAAGAGGAGGCATCCAGACCAGGTAGATCCTACAGGTAAGATCTCGTTTCCTGAATTTTTTTCTAACTTCATTCGTCTCAGGAGCGGTAGATCACCGCAAACACCTGCTGGAGAAGAGGAGAGGGCACCAGAGGAGCACAAGCATGATCCTAATGACGAGGAGGAGAATCCGCAAGAGGATGTGGACGCAGAATCAAGAGACGGGAGCAATGCCAACAGTTCAGATATGGATACTGGCGACTCAGATGATGATATCACGCCAGATCAGGCAGAGAGGCCGGACAAAAACATTTCTTCCCATGTTTTAGAGAGTTTTGTAAATAATTCTGAGACTCTTGATGTACAAGCTGATTCCATTGAGTTGAATAAAAGTTCTGATTTGCCGACTCCTGACTTTATTCCTTTTCCCGATGCTTTGTTTGGAAAAGGAAAGAAAAAAACCAAAAATAATTCCGAATCTCCACAGATCGAAAAGTTACTCAAAGATCACATCTTTCTGAAGATTCCTATCCATGATGCCTTAGATCAATTTCCTACGCTCAAGAATCAATTGAAAAACAGATGCACCACGCATAGGAAAAAGAGATCTCGAACAGAAAAGCATGTTTTGACTAAGGCTACATTCTGTGCGATACAGAATAAGCTTCCAAAGAAGAAGAAAGACTCAGGTGCACATTATGTCAGATGCGAGATCGCAAAAGCCGAATTCGATCGCACTCTATTAGATAACGGTTCCTCGATCAATCTGATACCCGCTTCCTTACTCGAGAAGCTCGAGTTAGGTCCTCTTTAAAAATCCCGAGCGATCCTTCAGTTTGCTGATAGATCCGTAAAGAGACCTAAGGGTATACTTAGGAACGTTATCGTAACTGTGCAGGGTCTGCAATTTCCAGTAGACTTTACGGTCTTAGATATGAATTGCCCTGCACAGTTACACCTTACCCCGATTATTCTCGGGAGGCCTTTTCTAGAGACCGCAAAGGCCCTCTTCGATTATGATACAGGGAAGGTATCTTTTCGCGCTGAGGGTGAAAAGGTAAATATAGAGATGGCGAGAGAATCAAACACCTTCAGTGATGCATCTTCAGATTTTCTGAGTTCTTTAGCCTCCTGCGATTACATGAATGAGGTCCGTCTTGACGACCTCGAAAGATATCAGGTAGAGACCCAAGAGTGTTTGACAGAGGACGGGTCCGAGACCTCAGGGGGTAATTCTTCCGATGGGACCTTATATTTCAGCTTAGATGATGATGAACAAAGGGATCAGAGTTCTAATGAAATCAATGCAGATCTTCCAGATTCAGAAATTCTACACAATTCCTCCATCTCAGATGAATCAGAATTCTATTTAGCTGACTTATTCTCTACTGATCATTCTGAGGAGTCGGATGATGTCTTGAACATCTTCTGTAGTCCGACTCTAGAGCACATAGAGATGGTGGATAATCAGAATGCAGACACATCACCTACCGATACAGATCCCCATGCAGCTACAGATGATGTTTCGGCAGATCCAGAAACCGTCGTGCCAGAACTTAAGACTTTGCCACCAAATATAAAATATGCTTTTCTTGCGGGTCTACATCAACAGTTTCCGGTCATTATCAGCTCAACTTTGACCGATGATCAAGAATCTCGTCTGATGGAGATTCTAGAAAGAAACCGCAAGGCCATTGGGTGGACTGTATCCGATCTCCGCGGGATTAATCCTGCTTTGTGTTCACATCATATCTATCTCGATCATGACAGCAAACCCTCCAGAGAGTTTCAGCGTAGGCTGAATCCGGTTTTACGAGAAGTTGTCAAGAAAGAGATCACGAAATGGTGCGACACAGGGTTCATTTATCCCATCTCCAAATCCGAATGGGTTAGCCCATTACATGTTGTCCCGAAGAAGTCGGGAATTCAGATGGTGAAAAACGAGAGTGGAGAGGAGATTCCAAAGAGAGTAACCACGTCGTGGCGAGTATGTGTTGATTACAGAAAGTTGAACACCGCGACGAAGAAGGACCACTTCCCTTTGCCTTTCATAGACCAGGTCATAGAACGGTTGGCAGGGAAGGGGTACTTCTGTTTCCTTGACGATTACTCCGGATACAACCAGGTATCAATTGCTCCTGAAGACCAGGAGAAAACCACCTTCACTTGTCCGTTCGACACGTATGCCTTTAGACGGATGCCCTTTGGATTGTGCAACGCTCCCGCGACCTTCCAGAGGTGCATGCTTGCTATTTTTGCGGACATGGTCGGTGATTTTCTAGAGGTTTTTATGGATGATTTTTCGGTCTATGGTGAGTCCTTTGACAATTGTTTAGCGCACCTAGACCAAGTTTTGAAGAAGTGTTGTGAGGTAGATCTCGTTCTGTCCTGGGAAAAGAGCCATTTTATGGTTACTCACGGGATCGTGTTGGGGCATGTCATCTCCCAACGAGGTATGGAGGTTGACCCTGCCAAGGTGGACGTCATCAAGAAACTCGAGCCACCATCCAACATCAAACAGTTACGGTCATTTCTGGGGCACGTCGGCTTTTATCGACATTTTATTCAAGACTTCTCCAAGATTGCCCGACCGTTAACTGAAATGCTAGGCAAAGACATCGAGTTCGTTTTAAATGACAAATGTCTTCATGCCTTCCTCACATTGAAAGAAAAGATAATCAGTGCTCCTGTCCTACAGCCGCCTGATTGGTCTCAACCCTTCAAGATCATGACGGATGCATCAGATTTTGCGGTCGGGGCTGTATTAGGGCAGAGGAGGAATGGACTTCCCATAGCTATTCACTATGCCAACAAGACTTTAGATGATGCTCAGAGAAACTACACAGTGACAGAAAAGGAGATGTTGGCAGTAGTGTTTGCACTAGACAAGTTTCGATCGTATCTGCTTGGCTCCAAAATCACAGTTTACACCGATCACTCAGCTATCAGATTTTTAATGGAAAAGAAGGATGCTAAGGCACGCCTTCTTAGATGGATTCTCTTACTTCAGGAATTCGATTTGGATATCAAGGATAAACCTGGAGTAAAGAATGTGGTAGCTGATCACCTCTCCCGATTGCAATCAGATCATCCTTCAGATGAGTACACGCCAGAGATCGCAGAGAGATTTCCTGACGAAAGCATCTTTGCGGTTACAGAACTTCCATGGTATGCAGACATAGTGAACTTTCTGGTCACAAAGAAAAGTCCTCAAGGTTGGCCAAAGAACAGAGTTGAGAAACTAGTTTCCGAGGCACGATGCTACCATTGGGAGGATCCGATTCTTTTTCGCGAAGGACCGGATTGCGTTTACAGGCGATGTATTCCTCAGGAGGAATATAATAGTGTCCTCACTTTGTGTCATTCTTTAGAATCAGGAGGACATCATTCAGGGAAGAGAACAGCGCAGAAGGTACTACAGAGCGGATTATGGTGGCCGACTCTTACTAGAGATGCTTGCACATTCGTGAAGAGTTGTCCAGATTGTCATAGAGCTGTAGGGACAGTCAGTGCCAGAGATGCAATGCCGATACGACCCGTCATTATCTGCGAGATCTTTGACGCATGGGGCATAGATTTTATGGGACCGTTCCCTTCTAGCATCGGCTTTGAGTACATCCTTCTCGATGTAGACTATGTTAGTAGATGGGTGGAGGCTATACCCGCACGAACCACAGACAGCAAGACCGTTTGCACGTTCCTAAGGGAATACATCATTTCGCGGTTCGGGATCCCTCGTATCCTTATCTCTGACGGGGGTAGCCATTTCATTAATACGGAAGTAAAGAAGCTAGTGAAACAGTATAGCATCGATCACAGAGTAGCTTCTCCTTACCACCCGCAGACGAATGGCATGGCCGAAATCTCGAATAGGGAGGTGAAATCAATTCTCCAGAAACTAGTACGACCGGATAGAAAGAACTGGTCACTTCTTCTAGACCAAGTTCTTTGGGCATATCATACTGCATACAGGACTCCCTTAGGCACTTCACCATTCAGGCTAGTTTATGGAAAGCCGTGCCACTTGTCCGTAGAGATCATGCATAAATCTGAGTGGGCAATTCGAGAGATACTGATGGATACGCAGAAAGCATGATCTAAGAGGAAGATAGATCTGAATGAGCTGGTAGAAATTCGAAATCAAGCATACGAGAACACACTTATCTATAAGGACAAAGTGAAGAAATGGCATGACAGACATATTCGGCACAAGAGCTTTGTCCCTGGGCAGAAAGTCTGGCTGTTCAATGCAAGGTTGAGAATTTTTCCCGGCAAATTGAAAAGCAAGTGGGAAGGACCGTACATAGTCAGAACGGTGCACGACAATGGCAGTATTGCGATATCAGATGTGTCACCTGGTGCAGAGCCGTTCGTGGTCAACGGGCAGATGCTGAAGCACTTCGTAGAGACTACTGATCATCTAGCCCGTACTGAAGTGATCTACTTTGTACAGGAATCATGATCATTCCTTCACCTCTTCCTGTACAAATTCTTTTGAGCCATTCTGGAGATTCACAACACTTGTATATTCTTTGTAGACCACAATCGTCCCCGTTTTTGCTCGTCTTCTATGCTTAAGATACCAGATCCTAAGTATAGGGGGGACCGATTGCCCGCTGATTTACGTTTTATTTTTTGTGCCATTCTTTTGTATAGCCATTCTTTTTCACAAATCATTGGTCCCCAATTTTTGGCTACACTCTTTTCTATACTTAGGATGCCTTATCCTAAGTATAGGGGGGACCGAGTGATTTCGATGATTTCGTATTCTTTTTTTTTGAACTTTCGTTATTTATACTTTTCATTCAGTCATCCCGTTTTTGCTCTCCCTTGATACTTACGATGACCTGATCGTAAGTATAGGGGGGGTTGACTGACTTGTGATCGATATCCTTTTTCACCCACTTTTACTTAGCACGAGTTATGTCCTCCTTTTTCTCTTTTGACGCTATGAGGACATAGCTCAAGCTAAGTATAGGGGGTTCGTATATATTGTACATATACTTTCGGCCATAACTCGTACTTTTATGTATTTTCTATATCCATAAAATCCATAAAAAAGTGGGTACGGGTTAATTTAAAATTTACTCTCTTATTTATAAAATCCTGGTAAATAAGTAAAAACTTGCTTAAAAATTTGTAATTAAAACTTGTATTTAAAATATGTACTTAAAACATGTATAATACTTATTTAAAATCCTATTTATTAAAACATGTATAAAAACCATTCAACTCTTGTAAAATACCTTGTAGATAAAACTTGTAAAATACATTAGATACTTAACTTGAATAAAATATATCTTGTAAAATTTGTGAATAAAACCTTGTTTATAAAAATCATAAAAATTCATAAAAAATACAAAGTCCTAAAAATCATAAAAATTACAAAATCCTTAAAATCCATAAAAATGAGTAAAATTCAGAAAATATACTTCACAAAAACATGGTTGCATTTGCATTCGCATTTTTCAGAATAAGTTTGATTTCCGGGACTAAGGACTGAGTCTAGTCTAAAGGATGGAGCTTGATTACGGCCTTTAACTCTCGTTGTAAGGAACCTGACTAGGATCTGGAATTTAGACTCTTCAGGTCTGGTGACTTAAAATCTTTGGGTTCCGTAAGACCATATTCAGGAAATCAAGTCGTCTGAGCTTAAGAAGACCATTTGGAGTCATCCGTACAACTCTACATCAGTGAACCAACCTTGAACACATGCACTCTGCACTTAGCTCAACTCGCATGGAGTTCCGAAGGGCAGTACACCTTGGTAGTGCGTTCTTATCCTTATCTTTGCGGCATTGACGTCTAAAGACGGGAGAGATTGGGGTTGCGATAGTTGCTTCGGATGAGGGAAGGATCTGCTGACACAATTTTTCTAAGACCTCAAAAAATGGACGGACTAAAAAGATTCTATATCCGTCGAGGCACAAAAGATGAATGCAGTGCAAGCAAATTACAAAGTCAAAGCAAAGCAGAAGCCACCAAATAAGACCAAACTGGTCCAAGCTTCCACCAAATATGCCTGCACATCTTAGTGGAGACTCAGCTACACCGGTTGGGCTTCACAAGGAGATGCGTCTACACTGGTCGCACTCCACTTCTTTTCTCATTCTTCTAACTTCTCCCTATATTCGATTGTGGACATAGCAGAACTGAACTCAGAAGGGAATACCTCCCTCCACGAGGAAAGAGTAGCGGGATGAGGAAGCCATAGGAGTGTATAGCCGAGATTGACGGTTTCTTCGGTTCTCTAAGCAGGAAGAGCTAAATCAATTCACACACTGTACAAGTTGACTTCAAGGATGACAGAGTTTGCGATATGAATAAGTGAGTCTGAACTAGCCGATGAAGTGATCTTGAGTAAGGATTATGGAACTTGAAGACTGTTGAGGATAAAATCCTAATCCTAGTTAAGGTTCCGACAAAATGCTTGTTTCAGGCCCGATCGAGCTCTGTCCTTTGTCTGTTCTCATGAATTGGTTTAGGAAAACAAATTCATTCTAACTTTCTTTCTTTTTCACTTACTTTTTCAAAATAAGTGTTTGCTAAGGGACTAGCAAAGTTTAAGTATAGGGGGTTGATGAATCCATAATTCATTAACTTTTCTGTCACATTTTGTCTTAAAACCCTTAACAAATACATGTAAATACCTATTAATTCTCATATTTTAACAAAACACCATTCATGTATAAATATTCACTTTTAACCACTAAAATCATGTAAATAAATAAAGAACCAGAAAAAAGAAAGAAAAAGGCAGATGGAATATATGTATATATATGCAATATGACTTAAAGAATAAATATAGCTGTAAGATATATTTATAACACAACCCCCGAGACCAAGTCAGCATGGATTGGTCGACAAACCAATAAGTAGGGGGAGATAAGGAAAGAAAATCAAAGAAAAATAATCTAACACATGTATATACACCTTTCACTATTTATAAAATAAATACAAAACTTCAAAGAATTTTAGTTATTTCATATTAACATATTTTTCACCAAATCTTTCTCCTAATTATTTCTAAAAATGTAAATAAAAATATAAAAATAAGTTAAAAATATTACCCTGTATATATGCCAAGAAACCCAGCCTACAAATTGTCAAAATCTCAACTTCCGAACATCATAACTTCCTCATACGAACTCCAATTTCACTCTACTCACCTTTAAAGTACATAAAATAATATTATCTAATTAATAAAGGTGGTTTCATCGAATTCGGAGTCCGTTTGCAAAAAGTCGGTTTTGGGACCAAAAGACAAAGGGGTTTCTGGGCTATTTATTTTATGTAACACACACTATTTATTATTTTCTTAATTTTATAATTTTTAAATTATTTCATGATCTTGTAGTTTCTACATAAATTATTTCATAATTTTTGGAGACTACTTATTATTTTTATAAAATCAAAACCCCCAAAACTTAGGTATAAATGACCTATGTAGATACTAACCCTATTTATTAAAATATGTAAATTAATTCATAAAAACCTATAAAAATTCGTACACATCTTATTTAATACCCTAATAATTAAGAAAATATAAAATTAATTTTTGCCTATTTATTTATTTAATTAAAAATCTAAAACCTATTTATAAATACATATTTATTAATAAAATATTTATATTTTAATAATATTTATTATTTATTAGAAGTATTTATACCATAATTTAAGAAATTAATTTATTTAACTTTCTTGTATTTATACCTATTTAAAATAATGTAATTTACTAATTTATATTTAATTTATAAGCAATTTAAAGCTTTGGACCAACCAGGTGCTGACACTTGTCAGCACCTGGGTTGTCTTCCCCAAGAATCTGGTAAGCCGGAGTTTGTTCAACTAGCCGACTTCGCCCCTTTTTCCCGCACCACTCCAGAAGCTTCCGACCTATCTAACCCGTCCATCTTCTTCCCCCAACTACCCTCTCCATCGCCACCCTTGGATCAACCTTGGAGCCCAAGCCAAATGTCCTATAAATAGGCTCCAAGACGCCATAGCCAAACAACTTTTCCCAACTGCCTGAAGCTCCAGCTCCAGACTACCGACCCCCTAACTTCCTAGCCATATTCCGGCGAATCCACGGTGGTGACAGCACCAAGGCGTAGCCCGCGAGGAAGAGGAGTCGACAGAGGAAGTTCCAAGGCCAAGCACCGCCTTGCATCGCCGCCATCGCGCGTCCAGCTCCGGCTCAAAAGTCGACCGTCGAGCAGCTCGTCAAGGTAATATACCTTGACATTCCCAGACTTTTTCGTCCACTTTATCTCGATTTCTTCTCGATTTTCGTGCCATGATTAGCATAGTTAATCGCGTAGTTAGATAGCCTAATCACTGAGCTTTCACGCAATATCGAAATCCCCTTCAAATTCACTTCAAATTCGCTCCAAATCGGTCATAGTTTCTTCATCTTCTTCACGCATTCTGAAGTTTGGCTGGAAATTTAATATTTTTCATCGTTTTTGGGACTTGAAATCTTTCATTTGTTGGCCGATTCTACACGGATCGAGCACATACGTGTGTTCATTGCAGATCCAGGATCATCGCGAGCCATTTGCATCGAACTTGGAGCCTCCGTTCATCGCCGATCTTCTTCTCCAAAGTCGGGCATCAGCACGGCTCAACCTCCAGGTGTATGGAACCACCGTCTTCCTCGCGACGCCACCGCCGATCGGAGCACCCTCCGCTGCCACCCTACCGCGGGCAAGCTCGTGGGGTGGAGGAGCCACCCCTCTGGCCCCGCCAGAGCGCCAAAGACGTCGCCGGACGGCCTGGAGATATCGGAGAAGAAGCCTCGGCCGACTGGAGCTCAACAACTTCAAGACCACCCGACGCACAGTCTTTCGACACGTGTCAGCGCCAGAATCATCAGATCGCGCCCGGATCTTCTAATCTCAGCCGTTCAAGCCGAAACGGTGGGAAAATTGCATACTAAACCCAGCCAGAGATCAGAATTCATTCCCGCCTCCAGACTTTTGCATAATTGCATTTAGGTCCCTCCGCAGGGACCTAAATGTAAAGATTCTTGTATTTTTCTTTCAGAATAGTCCTCCAGGACCAAGTTGCAAACAATTTTCATAGTTTTTCTTGCGCTTATGCCCCTGGGCTGTAGGGGTTGTTTCTTGTTCTTGTGACCTCGGATTTCGACGATTTCTTGAGGGTAGTTACACAACTACCCCAGCTAGTTAGTATAAAAATTTCACGGCTTTTTGACGTGTTTTGATCGAAAGCCGCCTCGTTTTGCTTTGTTTTCTTGTGTAGTTCGAGTTCGCGGCTCGAACCCCGTTCACCTTACTATATAGTATCACCTAGATATTATATCCACCTATTATATAATAAATAAATCTCTTGAAAAATATCCCTTTTTGAAAATTAAATAAAAATTTGAAAAGAATAAAATCAAATAAAAATAAGAAAAATAAAAATCAATAAAAAGAAGCGTTTTGACTTAGAGAAGAATTAAAATAAGATTACGAATAGGAAAATCTAGGGAATTTATTCTGCCTCCTTGAGTTTGACCCAGGAACACTTACCTGGTTAAATATTAGTGAACGATTTTCCGACAAGAAAACCGTAATTTGTTTGATAGGTTCAAGAATCAAAACTTCTTCTCGTTTCGCGGCTTTCTGCTACAACCGACAACTTACTTCTTTCTTTCAATAAAAAGTGAAAGCCGCGAAACTCGATTTTTAGCCTTATCAAGGGTACACCAAGTAGACGCCTACTCTACTTCTCTCTCTCCCTCTCATTCTCGTCCTCTCTCTCTCCCTCTCTACAAGGTGGCCGACCATCTTTGTTGAGAAAGAGAGAAGCTCTTGCCATCGCCATCGACTACTCGAGGATCTCCTTCTTCTTTGGGGCTTCTTGCTCTAGAGGAAGACGACGGATTTCGTTGGATGAAATCAGGAGATTTGAGGCTTGGATCTTCGTCGAGGATTGCGGGAGTCACGCGCCTCATCATCGCGCCCGCAAGTGCTGTCTCTGTGGAACGGACTTGAGACAAGAGGATCTCTTGCTTTAGAGATCTCGTGATCGCAACCACGCTTCGAGAGGTATTCCTAATACTTTGTGGTTTGATGAAACGATCCAAGAATTGTTCTTGTGATCATGTGGTTTCATCATATGATTTAAATTTTTTAAATTCTGCTGCACCTAGCGACTAGCGCGACTTGTCGCCCGGATCGCATGAGATGTGATCGTCACGCTTCCGTGATGCACTTGAGGATTCTCAATATCCTTCAAGGAGAGCTTCGGAAGAAGAAGAGCCCTCATCATCCTACCGATCATCATCGCCACCGTCATCTACATCATCATCAGGAGTGGTGATATGTGGTATATCCTCCTCATGTCCTGCATCTGGTACCTGTTTATATACATCATCTGGCACCACATGTGGAGCCCTCTACAAAGGGACTGGCTCCATATCATCTGGCCGATAGCTGCTTGAAGGAGAGTCCTTAGTAGCCTTATAGATGTCTTCAATGGTTTGATCTTCAAAGAAGATCACATCCCTGCTCCTCACCAGCTTCTTATCAACTAGATCATACAATATGTATCCAAGCTCATCCTGTCCTATCTCAAGAGATTCACTGCTTTGTCTTCTGCGTCCAACTTGAACCTTTCATCCTTGGGAGCATGCACAAATGTGCATCATCCAAAGACCCACAAATGGTTGTATGAGACATTCTTTCCATGCCAAACTCTGTCAGGAACATCACCATCCAAGGGTACATGTGGAGATAAATTAATAACATGAATAGTAGTATAAAGTGCTTCACACCAAAAAGAGTTAGGCAACATAGCTTCAGGAAGGAGACATCTGACTCTCTCCATCAAGGTCATGTTCATTCTCTATTATTTTGTTCAATTGTGGCATCTTAGGTGGAGTCTTCTGGTGCATGATGCTATGAGATCTGCAATACTCATCAAATGACCCAATATACTCACCACCATTGTCACTGCAGATGCACTTAAGTTTCTTCCCAGATTGTCTCTCCACTTGCGCATGGAAGTCTTTGAAAACACCAAGGACTTGGTCCTTCCTCTTTAAGGCTGATGAATCTACGTTTGATCATCTTTATTCTATCATTTTGGCCTTAAAAACCCTAGTAAATGTGTGTAAATAGGCTTAATCAAGGTATTTTAACATTCATGCATCATGGTGTAAATAGTGTATAAAATGCGGTTTTTGAAGCCAAAATTATAGAATAAAGAAAAGAAAAAAGAATAAAATATTGTAAATATTTTATGACCCGAAACCCCGAGACCTAAGCATCTCGATGACTAGGTCGACAAGGAATAAAGTAGGGGGAGATAAGGGCCAAAATACAATAAAAATACTCATTCATTCTTTATTCATTTTGGGACCTATTTTTGGTTTCATTTGTTATACCTCAAATAAAGAAACTTTGTACATGAAAGTTGCAGCTAATTTCATATAGAAAAATATCAAATTGATTTCACTCAAAAATAATGTACAGATAAAAAGTTATGATCTGAATAAAAATTCAGAATCCCAACTTCCCAGACCTGTATCTCACAAATCAAAACTCCAAATGAATCATACTCACCTTTAATTGTATATAGTATAAAATAAGCTATTTAATGACGGTGGCTTCGCATTTGACGGAGTTACGGTTTGAAAGTTGAGTTTTGGACCCCTATTGTATACTTGTACATATTAAAATATTTATTTTATTATTTATTCATTATTTTAATAATTTTATATTTTTATAATTTTGTAAATATTATTTATAATATATATGTACATTAAAATTAGAATAAAAACCTAAATAAAATACAAAATAAAATACTTGTAATATAATACATAGGTATAATACCTGTATACATACCTACATAGAATCTATTTCTATTTTATTAAATGTATAAAATAGATCAAAAAATAAAATAAAAATATATTTAAGCGTATAAAAATACTTTATAAATTTATAAAATAATAAACATAAATAAATAAATTAAATTCACAAAATAAAAATAAAATATTAAAATATGTAGATATAGATACCTATAAAGGGTATAAAAGGTAACTTGTAAATATATACCTCATAAAAATAAATAAAAATCACCATAAAATAATTTATTAAATAATAAACATTTTTTATTTTATAATCTTAAATTAATTAATTCATTTAATATATTTAATTCAATTTACAAGATTTTTAATAAACTTTTGTCTTTTTGCGGATGATGTGGCCTAATCAGGCCACGCCATCCGTTGATCGGGGTCAACTCCTTGACCCCAAGTCTGTGACCACGGGACATGCAGATGCACCCGTCTTCTTGGATTTTTCGTGGGCTAGTCCTTCACCGAATCGCGTTAGGGTCTTCACGACTTATGATCCCTGATGGATGGTCTTACTCGCCAACGATTATTTTGGGCTTTGAGCAATCGATTCGCCCGTTTTTCCTCGTTCTTCACGCCTCCATAGCCATCTTTCAAAAACCAACCCCCGCTGTCCCCTTGCTTTTTTGAACCCCTTCTTTGACCGTTCTAGCTTCGCTCTTGCTGGCCCAGGATTGAGAGAGGTGACAACGATCTCTCCGACCATCGAGCGGTGAGGTTAGGCGGCCGGGGAGGAGCTTCCACCACCTCCGCCGTCCTTCGGTGTTGAGGTCCATCTCGGGCATATCTCGCCCTTGAGGTTCGTTTTTCCATTCTTTTCTTGCATTTTTAATTTTGCTTTAGCCGTAGGGATAGGTCTTGGCCGTTATTTTCGATCATCGACCCGCCTTTCACCTCACCCACCACCTCGCCGGAGCAAGCTCCGGCGAGCTCTTCTCGCACTGCATTCCGCCTTCCACTGCTTCCAGGTGAGGCGAGGCATTTTGCCCTCGCCTCCCTTAATTTTTTTGTGCAGGATCAACTTCTAAGAGAGGGGCATCTGGGCCCCGACTCGCCTGTGGCAGCCGCCCAGATCGCGCACATGTCACCTGCCTCCAGGACCCACTCCTTGGGTTCCTGGGTCTTCTCCGACCCTCGGCCATCTCCGGCGTTGCCCTAGGAACCTCATCGGCCCATCAGTTGCTCGAGGGACCGCCGGAGGTGCGTGCTGGCTGCCATCAAACCCCGCCAGGCGAGTGTTCTTCGATAGTTCTTCCACCATGCCTCGCATCCGTCCGATGAAGAACACTCCTTCAGATTGATCATTGGCCGTCCGATCAAGCACCGGGTCACCCGTTGGATTCTGCCCGTGATCTAATCCTATCCGCCCGTGGCGAAGGAGCATCGTTCGACAAGAGGTCGACACGTGTCTTAAGTGGCGCAAGATCCACCGTCCACCAGCGCCTTAGGTGGGAATTTTGCAATTTTTATCCCGCTAGTTTTTGTATTTAAATATCAGTATTAAAACATTCTAGTGCCTTTAAAAAACTTTTGTAGAATTTTCACTAAGGCCCCCAGGATTTTGTATTATCCTATTTTGGTCCCTGCCAGGTCACGTGTTGTGTGCACGTGACTTGGCGATTTTTGCAGGGATACCCTTAAGGTCCTGGGTATTTGTTTTTAATACAGAAACATTTCTACTTAGTTATTTTTTTCTGGAGATTTTGCGTAAATGCCCCTGAAGTTTTGATATATATCATTTTGGTCCTCGCCTGGCACGTGGTTACACGTGGGCCTGGGAGTTTTTGCAGATACGCCCTTGCGACTTTAGCCATTTAGCTTTAATCCAAAAATTTGCTATTTAGTTATAATTTTTGTGGAAATATTGCACGCAGGCCCCTAGACTTTCATAGAATTGCAAAAACACCCCTTGCTTGTGTGTAGTTTCTATTTGTTATCTTCATTTATTTCACGCATCCATAAATATCTAAAAAATCCCAAAAAGAATAACATAGCTTCCTGCTGCATTGTACTTCCACGCATATATTTTTATGTTGCATTTTATTGTATTTTAATATTTATTAAAAATAAAAAACATGCATTTTAGCTACTATTTGCATTAGAAAATACCAAAAAAATACTAAATATTTTTGAAAAATTCCAAAAAAATTATATTTTATCTATTTTAGTGTCTTTTAATTACTATCCAAAAATCATTATAAATCTCAAAACAAAAACCTTAAAAATTAGAAAACCCTAACAATCTTCATAAAAATCTAAAAAATTCTAGAAAACCCTAAAAATATAAACTCAATTCCTGTAGTTTCCCTATTTTATTTTCTTTATTTTAAAATTAATTTGGGAAAATTTTGTTACTGTTTGCTATTTTTCATTCCCATTTTAATTTCGGTCAGTAGTTAATTCACTGTTTTCTTGTATTTTGGCTTTTAAATACCAAAAAAATATTCTAAAAAATCCCCAAAAATCACAAAAATAGTAGAAAATTATAAAAAGATCACAAACATTTCATTTCATAATTTTTGAGCATTTTTTCTTATTTTTATAAATATCCTATCTTCCTTTTTCTTACTTTGTTTATATTCTAGTTATTGAAAAAGAAAATTTAAAAAATATATACAATATAAAAAGAAAATATAAAATCAGAAAATTAAAAATCAAAATACAAAATAAAACTTAAATAAAAAATTAAAAATAAAAAACCCACAAAAATTAGCATATTGTAGACACACATCACAATCACATCTTTGTACTTGCTTGATCTATCCTGTGTGCTCCCTGTGTTCGACCTCTACATACTTACATCTATACACCTTTTATGTAGAGTTAATAATAAATGTGACTCCATATTTATTTTTCATTGCTTGATTTATATCTTGTGGGTTCATTGTTGATTAATTAGGGTTTAGTGAGCGGTCGCCGCAACGACATTGTGGTCCCGCCTTGTGTGGACTATTTAGACCCTCGCTTGACCCTAGTTATCAAAGGCATAGACCCAAACTTTCCTGGAGAAATCATCAATGAATGTAACAAAATAAAGTGCACCATTTAGAGAACTTACTTTCAACGGACCACAAACATCCTTGTGAACAAGCTCTAATGGTTGCATCTTCCTAGAAGGTGTATGGCTCTTGAAGGAGACTCTCGTGTGCTTCCCAGCCAAGCAGTGGGTGCATCTCTCCAACTTCTCTTTCTTGACATCTGTCAGCATATTTTTCCTCATTAAACATTGCAGCCCCTTCTCGCTCATGTGCCCAATCGTCGATACCACAACTCAATGGATTTTGCATCTCCAGTCACATGTGAAACATCATGGGTGATGGATGCATTCATGATGTAAAGATTATTGCTATACTTCTTTCCATGAGCAACAACCAATGATCCTTGGGTAAGCTTTCATTGTCCGCTACCAAAAGTTTAAAGGTATTCTTCATCATCAAGTCTGCCTGCAGAAATGAGATTTAAGTGTATGTCTGGTGCATGTCTGGTGCATGCCTCACATCTTTGAGCATCAACACATCTCCATTGGCATTCTTCAATGTAATATTGTCAATGCCAACAACATTGGATAAAGAACCATTCCCCATCTTCAATGTGTCAAAATCACCAACTGTATATGAAGAGAAAAACGCTCTCTGAGATGTGACATATAGAGCAGATCCGTTGTCAACAAGCCAAGAAGTACCATCCTGTGCGACATTTATCATCTCCTCATCACAGACAATGAGCAGCTCATGTTGTGTAGTTGCAGCAACTCGTTCATTCTTTTTCTCTTGCTTGTCGCCACCATTTCTGATATCTCTTTTGAACTGGAAGCAATACTTCTTGATGTGCCCTTTCTTCTTGCAATAGTGGCACTCCATATTTTGATATCTAGATCTGGTCTTGCTTCTGCCATTATCTCTACATGTATCAGTCTTGGTCCATTTCCTCCCCCTGTTCTTTGTGACAAGAACCTCTGAATGTGAAGAGCTTCCTTTGGGTTTTTCTTTGCATCTCCTCATTGAGAATGCCAGACTTGATTGTCTCCAAAGAAACAACCACATTGACTGCAGAATTCTTAAGTGAGAGTATGAAAGTCTCCCATGAATCTGGTAGAGTAGGAAGCAGTAATAGTCTCAACATCTCATCTTCAAATTTTATCCCCATGCTCGTCAACTATCTAGTAATTCTTTGGAACTCATTCAGAAAATCTAGTACAGAGCTGTCTTCCTTGAACCGCAAGTTCACTAGTCTCTTGAGAAGAAATAATTTATTACTTCCCATCTTGGAGGCATATATATTTTCCAACTTCAATCACAAGCTTCTAGCGTGACTTTCATCTTGGATATGATTGTAGACATTCTCATCAACAAACTGTCTTATGAAACCACAAACATGCTCGTGTTCAAACTCACATTCCTCATATATTTTGGCTTCGGGCTTCTGCGTGGAGAACACCGGAAGGTGCATAGCCTTCACATATAAAATATCATTCATCTTGTTCTTCCACAAATTGTAATTAGTCTCAGTAAGACTAATCATCCTGCTCGAATCAAACTTCATCTTGTAATCCGACATTGAACCTTGCTTTGATACCACTTGTTGGGAACAGATTCTCCGTATAAATTGGATTGCGGAAAAATAACCAAAGTGATAGGCAGATCCTGCACGATATATCAACTACGAGAATGTATCTCAACCACAGAAAAAATCAATCATAGATGTACGGAGAATTTTTAACATGGAAAACCCTCAATGTGAGGAGAAAAACTGCAGGGTTGATCGCAACCCAAAACCAAGCACTATAATCGAAGTAATCTCCCATGAGGGGCTTACAAAAGGCCGGCCCTCAATATGGTACTACATATCACCAAACAATGGAGAATATAGAGAGGATAAATATCACCCAATGGTAAATCCGTCGCCAAACTGTAGGGAAGAATGCTAGAGAAGAACTGCTCTAAAGGTTACTCCCTCCAAACTCCACGGCAACCACGAACTTTCTTTCTTATTCTCTCTCTTAGTTCTTTCTTATGCTAGGAGAGCTTGTGTTGGGATGATCTTGGAATACACCACATACCCCCTATTTATACTCCATGGAGATGAGCAAATAAGAAAACATAGACTCATACTTCCAATAGGATTAGGAAAAGATGATTCCTAATCCTAAAAGGTAACTGATCTTTCCTTTTCCAAATAGGACTACCAATGTAGTTTCTCCATTTTCTTGTCATGCATTTAGACCTTCATGTTGCTTCACACCCCCCGTATATATGTAGAATCTTAATTTAACATCTTGATATGCTTTGAATCACTCAGCCATGGCCGATCTCAAGTCCGGGTAAATTAAGGAAGCTTGTGTATTAGATAGCCGACAACCAGTGCAAGAAAGATAAATTCCTAAATAGTGTTCTTTATCTCAAAATAGTTTGGATCTTTTCAAACATGAATCTAAGCAAACTTTTAGATTCCGTTGGGGCATTCCCTACTAGCGACGTGTTGCACCACCCAAATGAAATGAGAACTTGGCGAGGGACACTACATTGTTGCATGGACGTAAAGGGTTCTCGCATGAGGACACATACAAGTAAATAATCTAGTTCCGTTGCATCACTGTCCGAATGCATTACAAAATTTACGAGGTTTCTCATATGATGGGTGCATGGGAGTAAAGAAGTTAGTCCAAAAGAGGTTGCAAAGGAAGTTCCATATATGTAGTCAGAATATTGTCACTTTGGTTAGTAAATCGACGGTGATAGTAGATACGATGGAAAGAAGTAAGATTCAGATACTATGTCTCCAAGAGACAAAATGGGTTGAAGAGAAAACAATGGAAATCAAGAAGACATGCTTTAAAGTTTGTATTCATGTAAAGATAAGGGCAAAAATAGAGTTGGAGTAGTCGTTCATAAGGATTTGAAGGATTGTGTGATTGAGGTGCAAATATTCGGGGATCGGATTATTTCTCTAAAAGTGGTGCTCAAAAAAGAAATTTTGATTATCATCTTAGTTTATGTACCACAAATTGATTTAGATGAAAGGATTAAAAATAAGATTATGCAAGGAACCCCACAAAGAGAGATGATTTGTCTAGGTGAAGATCTTAATGAACATGTGAGAAATGATGCTTCAGGGCATGCTAATGTTCATGGAGGACATAGCTTCGGGGATAAAAATGAAGAGGGAACAGTTATTCTAGGTTTTGTAACGACTTATGATCTTTTCATAGTAAACACTCTCTTAAAGAAGATGGAGGATCATTTAAGTACTTATAAGAGTGGCTCGACTAGAACACATATAGATTACTTTGCGTTGAGGAGAAAGAGATCGGTTGTGCATGCATCAGGAAATCCTCCAATGAATTCATCATTCCACCGTTGCAATGAAAGCTCCCTCCCACTACCCTCCCCTTTCCTCTTGACAGATGGATAGATAGAAATCCTCCCGACCTTACATCTACTAAGAATGAGGGAATTCAGAGACTACCTAAGACTACTGGGAGCGGTTGAGGCCTCCATTACAGTCGATCTTAGAAAAATGCAATTTGAATAAGAAATCTATAGGAAAAATGACCTCGACGATGGAGGTCACATCTATTCACTACAAACAGACCAGTCTTTGGGGACAGTGGTAGGGGACAATAAATAAACGACCATCTCCTAAATAATTAAAGGGGATGGTTTCACAACACCCGTCCCCCTTGACGACCACGAGGGATGTTTTTAAGCAGTCGTCCCTATTCACCAATCGACTTGAGACGATCAACTAAATGACTGTCCCTATAGTTCGTAGCCGTAAAGGTCACGCGACTGTCCCCTCCGAGTACATAAAGGAGACAGTTAGAATTGTCTCCTCTCGTTCTCTGTGAACGTCTCCATCAGGTGATGACCATTGATAATCAGGTAATCTGTGAACGCCGCCTGCAACCACTTACCTACCATTCGTGTAGGAAATTTCAACACGATGCCGTGTAACCCTAGATCAGGTTCACTAGCTGGCTGTCATAATGAGTGATGCCCATCACAAGATATCATGATTAAATTCTCTAATAGCCCGAGTTATTGTGAATCATACACATAATTTGTGTTTTACTCTGTGAACGATTATTTATCATGGTTGGTATATCACTTATTGCTGAAAATTTGCATTTGTTAGTCATTCCTCTTCACTTAGTAGTATTTTGATTAGTGAAATCGTGATGTTTTGATACCTTTTTCTGTTTTTATACAGTGAATTTTAAACCTCTTGAATGTTTGTGTTGTAACATGTGAGGCAAACATATTGCCATATATAAGTAGAAAAATGATTTTTTGTTTCTGTTTGAATTATACCTACCGTCTCTATGAGTTTTGAGGTCAAAACAAATATTTTCATAGACATCATGGAGATATGTGAATAATTCTTCGGAAAAATAACGTGGATCACAATCCTATGGCTATGTATTTGGACAAATATATTGAAATCCTCTCTTTTATTAATTCATATCTGTTGTGGCATATCATAATTTTTGTAATATGTGGTATTTTCAAATGAGGGGTAGGACTTTTGACCATATCATGCCAATTTATTTTAATTCCTTATATGTTATATATGAAATGATTTTATCATGCTATACTATTTGTTGCCACTATTGTTTATTCAAATAACATGATTTATTTTATGTATTTTCTTACGCGAGATTGGTCTTTTCGTGCAACAACAAGCAAGTAAAGGTAATCATAATGTTCACAATGTGTTTATTTTTCATCAATAATATCCAATCTCTTTAATAAAGCCTAATCTAATTATTACTTCTTTATATTTTTTAAGTCATTATAGGTAAAAAGAGAAATTTAAGATTTCTGCAAACTTACAAGAGTTGCAAAAGCTAGGTAATTTTATGCGTTTTATGTTATCTGATGAATGTTTCCATTTATCTTAAAATTTTTTATTTATTTAATTAGTTTTATCCAAAAATAGAATCATAAAGACTATTATCGAAATTTTAAATATTATTTGTCCTAAAATTATTAATGTATATTTTCAAAATTTTAACTAATATTTCAAATTTGAAATAAAATGAATCGAATTTGAATATTCAAAACCCATAATGAATTCAAATAACAAAATTCAGTTAAAATTTGATTTGAGTTCGGATTCGAAAAATTTATAATGAATTGAATCTGAATCCAGTGGATTCGAATGTATTCCATTCGATTAGCACCACTACACCAAACCCTACTAGCACGTGAGCCCTTAAACGAACTTTCTTTGTGGATATTCATATCCATTTGCATCGGGGATCTGTATGTAACGTGAGTGATATATAAACTTACTACGGGTTCTCTGTAACACGTATTTTCTTCTCCACATATAGTGAAACCAATAGCCGATGCTCAAGGAAAGAGCCTAATTACGGGTGAACCTTGTAAATATCATGTTTGGGTATTTGCTTGTTTAATCATGTTTGTATGTGTTTACTTCCACTACTCGCAACCTAACAAATCTTCAATTCAAGTGCAACATAACATCATGGACATGGCGTGATTGTTAACAACAATGCGTTGGAAGACAGAGTCATCTTTGTTGAAGTGTACTCTTTCTTACCATCTTGATGTTCGTGGGGAAGGACCAAAATATGGAAAAACATATATTGACCTAAATATGTGCATGTCTATATGTGTACATCTACAAAGAGTCTATCAACAAATGTTCTTTGTTTTATTTTCCAATCTTTCATTGCTATATGTCATGGTATAACCAACATATTAAGAATATAAAGTTACATGTACACAAGTATAAAAATCTTTGTCATGTGGATGCTAATAAGCAATGTGAGGAGGGGATGCCATATCTTCTTTCTTATTTTTTTCATGGTGAAAGCACTTGCAACTTGCATGGGCACATCCAAGTTTTGAAAATGATTGCATCACCATGTGAGGCACTTGCTTACATCATGGGGTTAAGAATTAGATTGATCCAGCAATTAAAGATGGAACAAGATCCGATTTGAGAAAGTTGATGGGCAATAAGATCTCAAATTGCATTCCTTGTCTTTACCTAAACACAAAACCCAACCATTATCATATCATGGTATTGATGCCATCAGCATCTAAATGGTTGGAGAATAACGGAGCCATTTCTTGTTATTGATTCTTTTCTACTGTTTATCTTGGAACAAAGAACATGGATATATCAGGACTTCCCATCCTTATTGGTCGTCGAATATTGGCACAACCATAGTGGATTTAGAATTTCTTTCGTTGTCTCGTACTTAAATATAGTCCCATATTTAAATACAATCTCATGTTTAAAACTTACAAAGTTTAAGAGTGAGTTATTAAAGTCGGGAATTATTACTTGTCAACTTAGGGTTAAGCATTTTGAACCCATGAAGTTATTAGGATTAGTTTTCTTTCGATAACAGTTTTAGAACTAAGCTCGAGATATTGCAATGGGACATTGGATTCAAATCAAGTCCTTCTTTTACATGTGTTTCCCTTTGACATTTTACTTTTTCTACCACAAAATTACATGTGTTTCATTTCTTTTACATCCATAAGAAGCCATAGTGGCATGTCTCTTACACTTGTCACTTCTCGACGTGATGTAATTACAAAATTTCACATATATGCTTATATCTTGTCTGAGTTGGGCAGCGTGCATGTAAACAATACATGTACTATTAGGGCTTGTTTGGTTACTGATTTATCCTACTTGACACGTACATCCATGTTTGAGATTGGATTATCCGAGGATGCATTCCTACATTCGTGGGATTGTATTAGTAACATGTCATGCATTCCTTTATTAAATTATTTCTAATCACCTTCAAATGAAAAAAGCAAACATCAAACACATATTAAAATTACAAACATGATCAATATAAAACATAAACAATAAAATATCACATCAAACACTTACTATCCATGGAAAGGTTTGCCCATGTTACTAATCCTTTGAAAGTTGCTTACAACATCCCATCTTATTATCCAAGTTCTAGTCTTATTGCAATGATAATTTCTATGTGTTAATGAAATTGCAGTGATAATCCTTTGAACAAAGAATAACACTTGTGCCCCTGCATTCTTACAAAATTCACAATATTATCTTTCCGTTGACATAATATAGTGGCGTACCTATAATGACGGAATGACCATACTGTGAATTTTAGCTATATATATGCGCAATTGTTAATAAAAAAAATAACTTGGGGCACAAATGTATTTGCGTATACTCAAAGGGACTCGTGTAAAATCTCACGACAAGAAGGCTATGGAAGTATTATTATCTATCATACTCCCAACTTTGAACAAAGAGAAGAAGAAAAAGAAGAAGATTACCCATCTTCGTTGGAATTCGAATAACCTAGGTACCAAATTCTATAACGCAAAAGATATGACAGTTATCAAACTAAGCTTAGCTACATAGAACGGTCTAGACCTTAATCACGTTAGTATAGTTGAAATCCAAATGGGCCTTGTGGATCAACGATGCTGGTTGGGCTTTCTTGTAGATTTTGGGCCGTCTCTTCTCTTCCTTATAGTTTCAGGCCTTATTTCCTCATCACGTGAATTATGAATTTTGTGATCAAAGCTCATCCTATTTTGTACGGTATCTATCTGATCAGATCCCCATCCTATAAAGTTGTTGCTTCCAGTGGTGGAATAATTTCTCAATTAAGCTTTTTGATTTGCTACAGAGGATAGGATTAGAAGAAGGAGGAGATATTTAGCGCTCCTTTGGTTTGAGTAATCTGGTTCATCCATTTGTATTTATGGGTTGGAATTCTATCACAAATCAATTTGACATCACATCGCAATTCTCATATCAACCCTCACCAACCCTGACCAACCCTCCTAACTAGGGATGCAATCGGATACGGATATATCCTATCCGTCTCTCATCGTATCCTTTTTGAAGAGGATATATATATGGATTTTTTATTTTAACGGATACGGATTTGGATATGGATATGGGATTTTATTTTTTTGTGGATACGAATAAGGATACGGATATTGTTTTCAATTTTTTTGAGGATATGGATATGGATATGATTACATATTTTTTGACGGATACGGATATGGATGTCCAAATTGTTGAATATGTATTTATATTGTAGATACATGCATCAATTTGTGTGTGTATCTCTAAATATGTTATAGGATTAGTTGCAATATATTGCATATGGAGTCATTTTCAAATATGGGAAGAAAAATATACATCTCTATATTATTTAATCATTTATTATACATTTATTAAATTTAGTATAATACTATAGTTTCTTTCTATATTTTGTTGTCTTGTAGTTTATTGTTTGATTTAATTAGCTATTAGTTTCAACTTTACCAAACAATCCTACTAAATGTAAGCGTTATCACTTAGAAGGCTTGTTATCCATAAGATAATCCATTATTGTTCCTAAAATATCCTCATTTGAATCGTGATTATTTGTTTCCATATCTATATCCGTATTTAAGGAAATGATATGCAATTTTCAATATACGCAACGTATCTATTTTCATATCCGTATCTTAAAATGGATACGGATATGATAACACCTACATCCATATCCGTCCGTTTGCATCCCTACTCCAAACCATCCAAACAGTTACCTCAAGAGAATAGTAGTTGTTTGGATGATTGAGAGGTTTGGAATGATAAATGTGATGTGACATTGATTATGTGTTATATTAACTTTTAGTGATTATAATATATTTTTATATTAATTTTTATTTGATTATGATTAAAAAATATTATAACAAAGGAATTGTAAGGTCTATAGAATCAATTCCAACTCAGGAATGCAAAGCATGATGTATGCCAAGTAACTCTGGGGGTAACATGGCAACCAAACAAACTCTATTCACAGGTTAGTCCAACCCAATCCAGTTACCAAACATGCAAAAGCCAAGATATGAGAGAAGAGATATTTGCCACTTAAAATATAACAAAAGGGTCATCCTGTCCTTTTCAAGATGGTTGGCAGTTGGAAATAAATTAAAGAAGAGATATTTGGGAGAATCAGAAGTGACTAATAAGAGGAAAAACCCATAGGAGGACCTCAAAGTAAATACATATATGGCCCAACCCCAAAAGACAGTTCAAACAAATGAAAGGAAAAAATGAACTAGTACATAAGAGGTGAGATATTTGATCATATTGCTTTTTGGAGGGTGCGTTTCGATGTATGGGCAAAAGGCTAGCCTGTTTTTGAAGATGCGAGCATTGGGTAAGTTCAAAAGGATAATCAATTTTTGAAGGGGCTAGTACCGGGCAAGTTCCTTTTTCGTATGGGAACTTATCTCAGTTTGGACCAGTCGTGATCCTATTGAATCGTGCTCCTTTTCTTGAAGCCTTTTAAGTGGTTGCTCATTAGTGAGAGGGTGAATCAGCCTAAGATAGCCATGACAGTGTCAGGGTTGGAGACCAGAAGTTTGCTCAATGAGCTCGAGGCCACAACCTCATATAGCCATGACAATGCAACAACATTTAAAAAAGTCGATAATGTAGGTGCTCGACATTTTTTAGTTGGTTGATGATGGAGACCAATGTCATTGGATATTCAGCTGAATTCGGAGCTACGAGTAGAAGCATGGCAATGAGAGGATCAATGATGAGTAGGTTATGTTTCTCTCCTATGATGGAGAGGCTTATCGGGGATGTCGACCCATCTCAATGCTTCAGCTCGGATGCCAATGGTGATGGGGATGTGGCGGGGGATGAGGGAAGAGTGGAAGGAGGATACAATGGACCTTGGTGCATACGGGATGAAGGTGAAGGTGGAAGATGATGGATTGAAGCTTGAGGGAGGACGACATGCTATTTGAAATTTTGATATGTTGTAAAAGTGAAGTATTTTTTTCTTCAATGGATTTTGTTAAAGTTAACTTTGATCTTGATGGAAGTTAATCCAAAGAATTTCGATCTAAGAGTAAGTAAGTTCATAGGTGTCATGGGTAAACATGAAGATTTACGAGGTTGCCGTGTAAGAGGAAAAGTTTGTAAGGACCGAACTATACAATTCCTTTTAAGAACGTCACCATTTACGATTCCCTTACATACCATTATTTGAGATTAATTCTAGTGTTGTAATGTATGTGCGAAAAATGTTAGGTTGTTGATTCAAGCTCCACGAGATTTTATTTTGAAAAATTAACCAGAAAATTACAATCAAATGCAAGTTGTATTCAAAATTAATATAAGAATAATATTTTTTATAATTAAATAAATAATGTCAATTTTAAGTATATAACAAGGATAACTTTGATGTCGATATGAGTTGCTATTAAATATTGCATAAGTATTCTTCTATTCTTCGTAAGCACGTCTATATCCTATGGTTGTTTTTTTACGTACACATGGAGTTTCTTTTATCCTCTTTACATATCTAGTTTTTTTTTGAAAATTTACAAAAGCTCAAGTATATTGTTCATAGTCTATGTTTCATGTTTCACAAAGGTCACTCTTTCATGTAAGTATATTTTCTCTTTTAGTCTTTGTTTCACGTTGTTCACTACAACAAAAGTAACCCGAGACAATGAATATTTGAATATTTATTGTTATATCTTCTGATGTTAAATAAATAATAAGAATGTTATTCTTTCCTAAATTATCTTCGGTTCTTATAATTTGCATGAATGTATATTTATTACTAAATTTTAATATAATGATGATTATTCATTGGAGTTTTTTTTTTAAATTTTCTAGTCATTGCTAAGCTAGTCTTTTCAATGATTAGAAGAAAATTTTTATAGATAATCATTGTTATATAATTCCTTGTTAGCAATAGAGCAAGTGTACGCTGTTTATTTCAAATTTTAAAAATCAACAAACAAACAATATTCATTGTTATATATTTAACTACGAAAGATATGATAACCATAAACTTATTTTAGTATAGTATTTTTTTTCTCTTTTTGCCTCCAACTCTCAACTGAAGAAGCTCGAATTGAAAGGATCCAACTTAGCTTAATTAATTGTAGTCAACTTTCTAGGAGGCCGGAAAAAAAACTTGAAAACGAAGGTGACTTGAGAGAAATGTAGCAAAACCATCGCTTTCTTTCAATGGACCGAAATTATTAATTTGGTATATACTGAAATCGCGACAACGATTAAAATAAGCGTGTCAAATCAGTCATCATGTGATTTCCGGTGCCTAATCGAAGTCTCATTCACACTAGTAAACCTAAATATCATTTTG
This sequence comes from Ottelia alismoides, assembly GCA_037367405.1. Lineage (NCBI taxonomy): Eukaryota > Viridiplantae > Streptophyta > Magnoliopsida > Alismatales > Hydrocharitaceae > Ottelia > Ottelia alismoides. Next base: position 112,655 of record JAZKJV010011029.1, read on the forward strand.
ATGCCTATTCTTAATTAATAATGAATACGAGTTGGATACATGTATATATTATTAGCAGAATTTTTGTTAATAAAACGATCAGAAAGTTCATTCATGGAAAAGAAGTGACGATCGCTACAACCTTTCAGGAAATACACATAAAGTGATCAAGCAAAGAAAGAACCCGCGGCAACCGGAAGCCCAACACTTAAGCCATGTTCCTTTGGAGAATACACACTAGAATAAGGGGTCAATTCCTCGTTCGGTGCGGTTCCCAAGAGTACGGTTATTTCCATTCAAATCCTATTATTTCACGTTATTCCACTCTTATTCCTATCTTTATTCCACTTTACCTACACTTATTCCATCTTATTCTCCATATCCGTAACTTTCCATCCGAATAGAGAATAGACCATTGTTCTCCTTATTGAGTACACATATTTTTTTTACCAGACTGTGCTTTGACTATACTTATTAAGATGAATGAAACTTGATCTTTTCTAAAAAAAATTATTTAATTTAAGTTACTCCTATTCTTCACGTCACTCCCCATTACTCCAATCGTTATTACTCTAATCATTTTCTATTATGTTACAGCTATTCTTAGTTACTTTTCTCTTCTGATTTTAAAAAAAATATCATCACTTCTCCCACTTCTCATGGAAGTAAAACAATTAATATTAGGGCATTCATGTCATTGAAGTATTTTTGAAAAAAAATATTGTTGTTATGCATTTTTATTTGAACGACAACATATTTTTCTATCATTGCATTTTGCGAACATTCAATTTTGTCATCGAATGTTATATCTTTGAATTAGCCTTTTTTTAATTGTTAAGATTTTGGCATAATTTTGTTTGTAACGAAATTTTCATTACTTGTTTTTATGAATATTGTGATCTTATTTTTTATTTATCATTGTGCCGTACTTAGTGTAGTACGGGTTCGCCGCTAATTTAGATGTCATATACATGATATAAATTTGCTAAATGCATTTATTTCATAAAAACATAATACGGTAAAAAGGTATATAAATGTGTTACATGTTGCTAAAATAAATATACAATTATGTTTACATATGAAAACAGATGCGTTAATACATATACATATATTTGCAAGGGATTGGGGAGCCTACACCCATGTGTAGGTAACTTTCCTATACCCATCACATTTTCCCTCTCTTTTTTTGTTTTTTTTTGAAATTGATCCTTAGAAGATTTACTTATAATATTAAGTGGAATATGTGTTTCAAGTTTCAATTAAAATATACATTCCTAACATGTCCATCGGGAGAGGTCGATTTCTAAATTTTGACTATCTTGGTGGATAAGTTAGAAATGTCAAAATAAGTTGAAATTTGAACGACGTCACGGTGGTATATTGTAATCCAAATCCTCAAAGGTTTCAATTTAAAAAATCAAAGAGAGAGAGAGAGAGAGAAAGGTGGATGTAGGAAAATTACCTGCAGGGTGTAGGCTCCTTTTTTCCTATTCGCAAATATCTAAATGATACTTATTTTCGTATTTATATTAAAAAAACACACAAGTACGTATATTAAAGGGATTTTTACCCAGCAGATCCTATAAACTTTTCAAATTACCTCTACGACCTTTGAAACAACCTGATTCCTCCCCCGATCCCGTAAACTTGCTAACCCTTACCATGTAGACCCTGTGGTTACCCCCCATCCATTTACACATTAAAACTAACCGGATTCAGTTATGTGTTTTTACACTATATCCATTTTTAATCAAATTTACATAGTGCCACTCCTACTAACCCTCCTCTTCTCCCTTTCCGCACCCAGCACCCACCCACTATCCGCCACCCTCGCCCTCCTCCTCCTCTAGGTCTGCCACCCTCACCCTCCTCCCCGTCCTTCGCCGCCTCTTCCAGGTATGCCGCCCTCACCCTCCTCCTCATTTGATGAATGTGAAATTTGCCTCTTTAATAATGTGAAATAGTCGTAGTATATGAGGCAAATTCGGTTCAGCAAAAACCACAGTCGTTTGAATGCTGTGGAATATTTTTACTTGACAAGTCTACCAAGGTCGATCACAAAGACACAACTACCTAATGAATTTATCAAATTTTGATTCATGAAGCACAAGTGTGAAATATTTCTCAGTTTCAGGTCCACATGATGAACTATGCTATTTACAAAGAAATGCCATGATGTATGCATTTTTTATTGATTTATAAGCAATTTAAAGAGGATGCATGAACAACTATGCAAGTTTACATGTATGCTAAACAAAAGATTACAATTAAACCCTAAAAATATGAGCAACACAATATAAAATGAAATCCGAGTCAATTTTATCACAACATGAAAAGCGGTCATCAGATCCAAGCAATAACCAGAAGAGCAGGGTCTCATTTTTCACATAAAAAAAGCACTTCTTTAAAAATAGTGGCAAATGAGAAAATTAGATATGCTAAGATGTAAAGGACAAAACAAGGATCAAAACGACATTAAAATCATGCAATTTGGACCTATGATGCTCAAGTTATGCTAAAAACAATGCAGGGGCATAATTGTAATAAAAATGCAAGAAATACAAGGATAAATATTACATTTAGGTCCCTGGAGGGACCTAGATGCAAATAAGAAAAACTGCCTGGGCCCATGTGAAATTTTCCATGCGCGGGGGCCTTTTTGCAATTTCTGAAACTTCGGAGGGCCTCCCTGTAAAATACCCAGACACGCACGTGAGGCACGTGCCTGGGGACCTGGATGCAAATATCAAAAGAATCGGGGTCTAGCCTGCAATTTTCCCAGCTCCTCACGTGCAAAGCACGCGAGGGCTAGGCTCGGAAGGGAGCCTCTGGTTCGGGGCTACGTGGCAGCAGCCGGGAGCTCGGGTCGAGGTTTGGGGGACCCGAGCCTATAGCTTTGGCTGGAGGGTCGACATGCCACGCGTCTTCATTTAAGCCGTCCGATCCAGATGATCGGATGTCATCTGCTCTTCTACCTCCGTCGCGGGCCCACCGGAGGAGGCGGGGCTCCGATGAGCTGCCGGTTGCTCCACCGAGCCCCACCGTGCAAGGCAGAGGTCCAAGGTGTTCGTGGAGGTGCTGGCGGAGATGGTGAGGGTCCGGCGAGGCTCCAGGAGTGGTCTGAACTTGGAGTCGACGAAGCCTCGCTGGAGGCAATTAGTTCGACGGAGCTCCGTTGTGATCTCCGGCCAATGACGATGGAAGTACCTGAAAGTGTTAGCTTAACCGAAGCACAGTGTGCGTGAGTGTCTCGTGAGGTGAGTGGTGGCCCTGGGGTGACTGGAGGTGGAGGCCAATGCTCCTCCTCCGGCGAAGTGGAGGCCGGGATGGGTCGGAGCGGGGGGGGGGGGGGGGGGTTCTGGAGAAGGGAGAGGTGGTCGGAGAGGGTGCTGGTTGTCGGGCGGAGCTAATGCGGAGGTCTGATGAGGGTGACAGTGACGATAGGCGGAGGTATAATTCGGATAAAGTCTAAGGAAAAGAAGGGGGAGGAAGACCTCGTCGGGGAGGGGAACCTTGGTGGAGGAGCTGCTTGGGATGAGGCTCGGAAGAGCCTTGGGGTCGTCGCCCAGCTGGTCAGCAAGCCCAGCGAGCTCTGCGACCGCCAGAGGCGCCGCTACACGGCGGAGGATCCGAGGGTCGACACCGGGCACTAACCCATCATCGCCTCAACGCTCCGCCCCTCCGCTGCCACCGGAGGGGCGGAGGAAGATAGGATTAGGCCTAGAAATGATGGACAAGGGTGCTTGGAGGCGGGCGATGGCTTAAATAGGTGGAGGGTGTCCGACGGTTACATGGCGAGGGAGGGATGTTTGAATGGAGGTAGTGAAGGCTGAGCGTAATGGCGGGGAGAGTTAGGGGTTACGCGAGGGAGGTGGAGGAATGGGCTACGTGGCGGAGCGTTTCGATGAGTAGGGGGTGGCCGGAGGCGAGGGCTAAAAATGGAAGGGGACGGAGTGGCCGCGAGTCGTAACGCCTAGGGAGAGAGAGACATTGGAGGAGGACAATGAGTGAGAGCCGTTGGATCTTGCGATCCAACGGCGGGGATAAAGCTGTTGTTGGTGGGTTCAGATTAGATCTGAGATTAGATCGAGCGGTGGGGAGTTGGGCGTAGATGGGTGGTTTAGATGGATAGGTGGGGAAGATTAAACGGTCGAGACAACAGGGGTGACGTGGCGTAAGGAGGACCATGGGATGAGAGAGCATCCTGTGGATGAGGTTGAGGGTGATGTGGAGCGTGGTGAACCGTTGGATGCACGTGGGATTGAGCGACTAAGGTGAGGGGAGATGTGGCACACGGAAGGTCGTAGGATAGGGCATGAATCCAACGGCTATAGATGAGGTGGGTTTGTGCGGTTGAGATCAGATCTGAGAGTCATATCTGATGGTTGTGAATGGGTGAAGGATGGACGGACAAGATGAAGGCGGATTGAAGGAGATCAGACGGTCAGGACGAGTGCCGGGTGGCAGAAGGGGAGGTGGGCCACGTGGGCGGCCCAGAGGGTGCCACGTGGCCCAATCAGAAAAATTCAAAGTATAAGTACAAAAAATATAAAAGAAATAGTTAGAGGCAAAACTAGGAAAAAGTCAAAACATGAAAGTTTCTCGCTTTTATGTTGGTCAAAAAACCAAAAGAGGTCATTTGTACAAAATGTATTTTTAGGGATATTTTTAGGGGGATAAAAACATCGGCTTTTTGTCTTTGATCTGTTTTTGTATTTTTTTTAGCTTTTTAAAGGTCAGTGATTTATAGACAATTATTCTACCTAATTTTTAGGGGTTTTGATGATAAAACAAATATAAGAAAAATAAGGAAAATTAAATACAAGTAATTACATGTTAATTATACACAATATAGTACAAGATAAAAACAAAGAATTAAAGGTGATTTTTATTGGGATGGTTAAGCCATGGTTTAAATTAGCGGCTTTTAGCATGATGAATACGAGATTCATCATACCCCTATACTTAAACCATGCTCGTCCTCGAGCATCTAAAGAATGAAGGAGTCGGATTAATTCCTCACAGTGCGCGTGAAATATTCAAGGCTCGATCTTTTGAAGACTCTTGACCTAAGTAATCCTAAAATTCTTAGCTTATCCATGCTCTAGTCAGAAGGAATCCAACTTCTCTAATTATCAGACTCTTTTTTTGTACATATAGTATAAGGATATGAAATTTAGTGTACTGCATTTCATGAGAGTCGAGTCGATGCATCACTCAAAGTTCCAGTCCCAAAAACTCTCCTCTAGACCTAATCCTCAATAATAGGGAATAAGTCTATTCTTGCTTCAGTCAACCGTCTCATTAGTTTGTCAGACATGAAATGTTGATGGACGACCAGATGATGGAGGTAATGGGATTGTGTCTATTTTTCACACCATCACATTGGAACAAGGGGCCTCTCGAGTGCCTTTTTACTCAACACATGTAAATTTTAATATTGTTGATCAATGTGTCCGTCAAAAGAGTTGGAGTCGTCTGCACTTGTTTTTCTGAGAGTACACCGAGGTGTGTCTTTTCTGAGTATCTAAGATACCTTCGACACCCAGACTTGTATCGCTTACGATGCAGAGCCCTTTTTGCGGTGTCATCCCGACTCCTTGGTCCTAATTAGCGCTTGGTCCAAGTGGAAACTTCGAAAATGTCTGGGAGCGCTCGCCATTGGTGGAAGCTCATTTGTAATTTGACTTTGGTATTTAGAGCTTTTTCTTTGACATTTCATTTCTTTTGTTGGCTAGCTCTACTGCTTTTACCAAAAGTTGGCGCACACTGATCAACAATACAATTTCCATTAAGTTTCATCACACCCTGGCACATAGGTAAATATCAAAGAGATAGCATATGAATCTTGTTCACATACTGGCTAGGGTTTTGATGACACTCTGGTTTTCTGAAGCCTTCATTAACTTTATCCCATCCTCGAATATCATTAGATCGGGTCTAAACTCAAATCTCTGGTCCTAGTTCCTCAAGTGATAACTCAACTCATCAATCATGCAGTTGTGGAAGTGACTGTGCTGATCATATTTTTCTTGAAGGTAGAGATGAAGAGTGCAATATAGCGCTCAAATCTTTCAAACCAGGGAAATGTGGATATTTAAGCTTAAAAACCCTAATGACTAATGCATCTTAACTCAGATTCTCCAGATCCCAGAAATCCAGTGTCCTCAAAATCCTCAAGCCTTGAGTGAGTGTGAATGTGTCAGGAATACACCAACTCCTTGGTCAGTGAATTTTTTTGTGTGATTTTTGTCTTTTGCAGATTTTTATGGATTTTAATATTTTTTTGATTCTTCGGAGAGACAATGACTGGCCCAGACTCAAATAAAAGTATCCACTCTCATCTAGTATGGGTGTAAGTACGGGCCGAGACCCGTGTTACTTGAGGACGGGGCCATATGCGATGTCCTCTAAACCACCCACTCTGCTAAGGGAGACCGAGGTTCCCTCACTGAAAATGTCTACTAAGGCTAGTAGTCAGAGTCAAATTCCAAGAAAGATTTTTAATTTTTCATTCTTTTTTTAAGAAAAGGAAACAAAAATTAATCCCTCGATTTTAATAAATAAATTTTACAAGGTTTTTTACAACACTCAGTTCACAAGTTTACCAAAACCCAACCCGATAATAAAATTTAAAAAGTTTTAAAAACGTGAGTTAAGGCAAAAGTAAATATACATCAATATACGGTATACCCCCTATACTTAAATTTTGATATGTCCACATAGCACACGTGCCATGAAGCCAAGGCTCGATTCAAATATCGGGTGATATAGCGGAACTAAGGAGGAGGGTCTCCCTATACTTAGGTCAATATTGACCTAAGTACAAGAAGACAATATGAGGGAGGGATGAGCAGGCAAGTCCCCCCTATACTTAGGCTACAAATAGCCTAAGTAAGGTCTGAGTTAGGGGGGGTTGTTCTATGATACAAGGGTGAGGTGGTTTGTGAAATATACACACAGAGAAAGAGAGAGAGAGACAGAGAGAGGGGTGAAATATACATAGGGGGATGGGGGGTGAGTGTGTATGTGCAAGTGTAAGTGTGTATGTGTGTGTGTGTGGGGGGGGGGTAGATCATCAAGTGATCTACCTCATTTTTTTTACAACATGCAAAAATGAAAATAAATATGCAGATGCAGTTTTTTTTACAAGATGCAATGCAAGCTGCCTGATCTAAGACTCCTAAAATTTCTTCCCGAATTCTTTTGCAGCCTCTTCAACAGAAGCTCCTGACTTCCGCCTCCATGAAGATCAAGCGTCCTTGATGATCATGGACCCTGCCACAAAAGAGAAAAATTAGAACACACAGAGAAATTAAATCAGCAGATATGATGCAAAAATGATGCATGAAATGAGGACCTAAAATTTTGAAATTATTTGATAAAGAAAATCAAAATTCAATAATTAAGTTAAGCCATGTCTCCGGCAACGACGCCATTTGATGAACGTGAAATTTTCCTCTTTAATAATGTGAAATAGTCGTAGTATAGGAGGCAAATTCGGTTCAGCAAAAACCACAGTCGTTTGAATGATGTGGAATATTTTACTTGGCAAGTCTACCAAGGTCAATCACAGGGACACAGCTGCCTAATGAATTTATCAAATTTTGATTCATGAAGCACAAGTGTGAAATATTTCTCAATTTCAGGTCCACATGTTGAACTATGCTATTTACAAAGCAATGCCATGATGTATGCATTTTTTATTGATTTTTAAGCAATTTAAAGAGGATGCATGAACAACTATGTAAGCTTACATGTATGCTAAAAAAAGATTAAAATTAAACCCTAAAAATATGAGCAACACAATATAAAATGAAATCGGAGTCAATTTTATCACAACACGAAAAGCGATCATCAAATCCAAGCAACAACCAGAAGAGCAGGGTCTCATTTTTCACATAAAAAAATCACTTCTTTAAAAACAGTGGCAAATGAGAAAATTAGATATGCTAAGATGTAGAGGACAAAACAAGGATCAAAACGACACTAAAATCATGCAATTTGGACCTATGATGCTCAAGTTATGCTAAAAACAATGCAATGGCATAATTGTAATAAAAATGCAAGAAATAAAAGGATAAATATTGCATTTAGGTCCTTGGAGGGACCTAGATGCAAATAGGAAAAACTGCCTGGGCCCATGTGAAATTTTCCATGCGCGGGGGCCTTTTTGCAATTTCTGAAACTTCAGAGGGCCTCCTTGTAAAATACCCAGGCACGCACGTGAGGCACGTGCCTGGGGACCTGGATGCAAATATCAAAAGAATCGGGGTCTAGCCTACAATTTTCCCAGCTCCTCACGTGCAAAGCACGCGAGGGCTAGGCTCGGAAGGGAGCCTCTGGTTCGGGGCTACGTGGCAACAGCTGGGAGCTCGGGTCGAGGTTTGGGGGACCCGAGCCTATAGCTTTGGCTGGAGGGTCGACATGCCACGCGTCTTCATCTAGGCTGTCCGATCCAGATGATCGGATGGCATCTGCTCTTCTACCTCCGTCGCGGGCCCACCGGAGGAGGCGGGGCTCCGATGAGCTGCCGGTTGCTCCACCGAGCCCCACCGTGCAAGGCAGAGGTCCAAGGTGTTCGTGGAGGTGCTGGCGGAGATGGTGAGGGTCCGGCGAGGCTCCAGGAGTGGTCTGAACTTGGAGTCGACGAAGCCTCGCCGGAGGCAATTAGTTCGACGGAGCTCCGTTGTGATCTCCGGCCAATGACAATGGAAGTACCTGAAAGTGTTAGCTTAACCGAAGCACAGTGTGCGTGAGTGTCTCATGAGGTGAGTGGTGGCCCTGGGGTGACTGGAGGTGGAGGCCAATGCTCCTCCTCTGGCGAAGTGGAGGCGGAGATGGGTCGGAGCGGGGGTGGGGGTGGGGGGTCTGGAGAAGGGAGAGGTGGTCAGCGAGGGTGCTGGTTGTCGGGCAGAGCTAATGTGGAGGTCAGATGAGGGTGACAGTGATGATAGGCGGAGGTATAATTCGGAGAAAGTCTAAGGAAAAGAAGGGGGAAGAAGACCTCATCGGGGAGGGGAACCCTAGTGGAGGAGCTGCTTGGGATGAGGCTCGGAAGAGCCTCAGGGTCGTCGCCCAGCTGGTCAGCAAGCCCAGCGAGCTCTGCGGCCGCCAGAGGCACTGCTACACGGCGGAGGAGCCGAGGGTCGACACTGGGCACTAACCCATCGTCGCCTCGACGCTCCGCCCCTCCGCTGTCATCGGAGGGGCGGAGGAAGCTAGGATTTGGCCTAGAAATGGTGGACAAGGGTGCTTGGAGGCGGACGATGGCTTAAATAGGTGGAGGGTGTCCGACGGTTACGTGGCGAGGGAGGGATGTTTGAATTGAGATAGTGAAGGCTGAGCGTAATGGCGGGGAGAGTTAGGGGTTACGCGAGGGAGGTGGAGGAATGGGCTATGTGGCGGAGCGTTTCGATGAGTAGGGGGTGGCCGGAGGCAAGGGCTAAAAATGGAAGGGGATGGAGTGGCCGCGAGTCGTAACGCCTGGGGAGAGAGAGACGCTGGAGGAGGACGATGAGTGAGAGCCGTTGGATCTTGCAATCCAACGGCGGGGATAAAGCCATTGTCGGAGGGCTCAGATTAGATCTGAGATTAGATCGAGTGGTGGGGAGTTGGGCGTAGATGGTGGTTTAGATGGATAGGTGGGGAAGATCCAAAGGTCGAGACAACATGGGTGACGTGGCGTGAGAAGGACCATGGGATGAGAGAGCATCCTGTGGCTGAGGTTGAGGGCGACGTGGAGCATGGTGAACTGTTGGATGCACGTGGGATCGAGCGGCTAAGGTGAGGGGAGACGTGGCACACGGAAGGCCGTAGGATAGGGCATGAATCCAACGGCTGTAGATGAGGCGGGTTTGTGCAGTTGAGATCAGATCTGAGAGTCAGATCTGATGGTTGTGAATGGGCGAAGGATGGATGGATGAGATGAAGGCGGATTGAAGGAGATCAGATGGTCAGGACGAGCGCCGGGTGGCAGAAGGGGAGGCAGGCTACGTGGGCGGCCCAGAGGGTGCCACGTGGCCCAATCAGAAAAATTCAAAGTGTAAATACAAAGAAAAATATAAAAGAAATAGTTAGAGGTAAAACTAGGAAAAAATCAAAACATAAAAGTTGCTCGTCTCAACGAGATCTACAATTTCATGTTGGTTAAAAAGACAAAAGAGGTCATTTGTAAAAAACGTATTTTTAGGGGTATTTTTAGGGGGATGAAAAGACCGACTTTTTGTCTTTGATTTGTTTTTGTATTTTTTTAGCTTTTTAAAGATCAGTGATTTATAGACAATTATTCTACTTAATTTTTAGAGGTTTTTGATAATAAAATAAATATAAGAAAAATAAGGAAAATTAAATACAAGTAATTACATGTTAATTATACACAATATAGTACAAGATAAAAACAAAGAATTAAAGGTGATTTTTATTGGGATGGTTGAGCCATGGTTTAAATTAGCGACTTTTAGCATGATGAATACGAGATTCATCACCCAACCTCTGCCGTCTCCTCCAGGTCTGCCACCCTGCTACATCCCCCTCCACCACCTCCTCCACGCTGCTCCCCTCCTCCCCCGCCTCCGTCCAAAGCCTCGCTCCCCTCCTCCCCCACTCCACCTGCCCCGAACATGCACACCTCCCCACCCCTCCGCCTTTGCTGCCTCCTCCCCTCACCCCCCGACGGCAAGCTCCTCCTCCACTCCGACCTTGACATCGCCTCCTCCTCCCTCCACCTCCACATTTACGACCTCAACCTCCTCCTCCACTCTGGCCTCCTCTCCCCCTCCTCCATCGTCCTCCCTCACCCCTCCCCCCCTCCTCCAAGGATGACTTCTCCCTCTTTATACACGACCTCTTCGCTCGCCTCCTCATTGGCATCCTCGACCTCAAGAAGAAAGCACTCGACTCCCTCCTTCGCCTCCTCTCCGAAGACCCTAAGACCGTCGTCGTCATCGCCCAGGAAGGCAACATCTCCTACCTCATCTGCCTCCTCGATCCCTTCAATCACTCCTTGATCTGCGAGCATGCCGTCTCCGCCCTCTCGTCCCTTGCCACCGCCTCTGAAGCCTTGCGCCGCACCGTGTTTGAAGGAGGTAGCCTCAGGCCGCTCCTCCGCATGCTGGAATCTGGGTCCACCCCCACGAGGGAACGTATCGCTATTACTGTTAAGGCGATCACCGCTGACCCCAAGAATGCTTGGGTTGTGCCTGCATATGGTGGCGTGTGGATTCTCTTCGAAGCATGCTGCCCAGGTGGTGGAGGCTTACCGAACATATAGGAGAAGGTCTCCGGTGCGCTGTGGAACGTTGCAGCTGTGGTTGGGGATGCGAGAGATGCTATGGTTGAGGAGGGTGCACTTGTGGACCTGTGGTGCTCCGGGATTGCTCAATTATGGGTTTGGGACATTTGAGGAGGCGCAGAGGAATGCGGTGAATTGAATGTGGATATTGGCATCAGGTGGCAAGGAATCCTGCATGAGGATCCTGCAGGAAGGCACGCTGTCACGTTTGCTCAATCTCTTCCAGGAACTTGATGTTACTGGTCTTGATCTGCCCGAGCACGTTCCCTAGGCGCTGCACACGCTGTCAGCCTCGTCAGCTGCGACAAAGGCATTGCCGGGTTCACATGCTTTCTTTGTCCAATTGAGTGAGCTGATTAGTCATGGGAGTGCCGTTATGCACCAAATCTCGGCATCGTTATTATGCAATCTTTCACTCGGAGAAGAAACGAAGCGAGCAATGGCGGGGAGCATGTCGGCTCTGGTTAAGATGATGGAGCTACCAAAACCAGCTGGCATACATGAGCTAGCGGCAACAACGCTGAGAGAGGAGGTGAAAGATCCACCGTTAATTTTCACCTCTGGTTAGATTAACCCACACTATTGATTCAAGTAAAAGTACAACTAACGACAAGGTCCGTGGGGTAAGACGGAGCAAGTTTACGGGATCGAGGGAGGAATTAGGTTGTTTCAAATATTGTAAAGGTAATTTGAATATTTTATAAGATCTGTCCAGTAAAAATCCCTATATTAAAACCTCTATAAAATAGATAGAGTTATCCGTTTGCATCGAGAATTGTAAATGCTAAAAAAAACACTTTTCATAAATCAAAAGTCTCCGAATTAGATATCTAATTTCAATATCACACGTGAAAGCTTCTTTGTTGAAGGTAAGCAATGCCTAATTTTTCATTAAGTTGATTCGAGGTCGGAAAGATAAAATGTTCAAATTGAAACTGAAATAAATGTTACAAAGCTACCAAACGACCAACGTGATTTTTTTGTTAAGTTGATTTGAACTTGGAAAGATAGAATAATTGAAAATAAATATTAAAGACGGGCACCGTGTTGTTAAAATTTTAAAATTTTGGGCAGGACAATAAAATCTCAATACTTTTTTATCACCAATATAAGAAAAATACCATTGCAATAACTACCAATTGTCTTTCTGTTGCAACTAGCTATCTACTTTTACAAGTTGTGACAACATATTATATCAGTGGGATCTATGATAACAAATTAAGTGCCAACGTTTAATCATCAGAGTTTTGGTAGCTAAAGAATTCCATCGTCAACACCACAACCATAGTTTCACATCTAAAACCAAGTGTCAGAGTAAGTTACACGAGTCGGGAACAATTATTTGGCAACTTGAATTTAAGCATTTTGAGTCTGAACTCAATCAGTCTGAGAACATAAGCCAAAGACATTACAAAATGGGTTACATAATAGTGGAAAGGCTACTCAATGAGATTTAAGACTGAAGTGTGCAATCATCACTATTATTACGAATAACCTATGCATTATTCCAAACTAAGATGGTTGTAAGTACAAGTAGATGAGATTGTAACACCTTAAAAATAATCTCATATCTAAAACTCACGAAGTATGAAAGTTAATTATAAGAGTGTGGATTAGTAATTGACAAAACATTTTGAGCAATTTTCAACAAGTCTAGTTGAAAATGAATATAACGAGTTTTTATATATAACTTTCCGAATAATGGTCCGAAGATCTAATCCAGAGACATTGCAGATATGTATTTTAAATCAGAGTAAATTATAAAAAAGTCTCTGAACTATACACCTAATTTGAATGTCATACCCGAACTTTAAAAAGTAACAATGTCGTACTTGAACTTTCAATTTTGTCTCAATGTGATCCCTGGCTGTTGAAATTTAAGGTTAAAATGACGAAATAAACAACTAAATTTCTATGGTGAAGGATCACATTGAGACAAATTTTAAAGTTCAGGTACCACATTGTTACTTTTTAAAGTTCATGTATGACATCTAAATGAGATGTATAATTAGGGACTTTTTTATAATGTACTCTTTAAATCATAACAAAACACTTGACCATGTGGAAAGCCGCCAACTTGGTGTTTTATTTATATAAAACTTATTTTTTCCCAACCAATGCAATAAATTTTTTCACTGAAATTTTGTACGAATAGGACGCGTACGGCGGTTCATCCTCCTCTCACTGCGCAGCGGATAAACATCGCAAGACCACTTGAAAAATAAATAGAAACCGGTACATTTGCACTTCGCACCCTCCTCTCCCCTCTTCATAGCTAACCGACATCCTCCATCAGGACCATTATGCACCATTGATTGAGAATGGAGGGCTTATTACGTATATGATTTCTACAAGGGGGTTACTCACAAATTACCCGGAGAGAAACGAACAAAATCTGGGGATCACATGACATGTCCTCTCCTCCTCTCCAAAGAAGCTTATCATCTCCGTTATATTTCCCCCCTTCCCTCCTTCCCAAGCTCTCCGAACCCACAGACCGATGCCACACAGCAACTTGGGCGAGCTGATCGCGAGCAAATGGAAGAGGTTCTCGGCTCCCGGTTGCAGGAGGAGGACCGCCGTCGACAAAGGGTACTTCGTGGTGTATGCCAAGAGTGGGAAGAGGTTCATGGTGCCTCTCAAGTTCCTTGAGCATCCCATCTTCAAGGTGCTGCTGGAGATGGCGGAGGAGGAGTTCGGATCTGTTGTTCAAGGCCCCTTGATGGTCCCCTGCGAAGAGGAGCTCATGGACCATGTGGTCTCCCTCCTGAGGATCGCACCAAAATAGCTAGACAGCAGAAACCAGATTTCTTTCTCCCGGTTCTTCTTTTTGTTTGATGGATTGTTCTTGATGGGTTCTGCAGAAGAAAGGCAGAGCTTTGTTGTAGAGAGAGAGAGAGTGTGTTCATAGATCTCATGTGCTCAGAAAGGCACAGGTGCTGACGGTACTTGATGCTGTACTTTGTAGTTCTTGCTTACTGTAGATCCGATCAATGGCAATGATTTGGTATTAATGCATATGAAGGTACAGATGATGCTCTAGAAATAATATCCGCATTGCGGTTTTTGTGATCTGCTTAGAAGAACAGTCTGCGTGCTTGGTGCGACAAGACACGAGGGATCTGTGAGCATTTCAGTTGGGTTTCTCGATCTGGTTGGTTTGTTTGTCCTTTGTGGGTTCTGTTTATGAACCAATGGTTTGTACGGTCCGGTATCTGTTGGTTATTTTTTCTATATGTTTTAGATGAAACAAAGCGTTTTGACGAAAATCTAATGGATCTGTCCGTGCATCACGTGGGACAAAGTGATCGGTGGCTTATCTAGAAATTGGACCACCACATCAAAGGAAAAATCTCCATGCAACCGCAATCCTATCTTGACAAAACATGCCATAGGTGGATAGATTTCCTGGATTTTCAATTTTTGACTTAAGTTCTCTTCCCTTCTTTTTTTGCGTGGGCAATTACAATAATGGGAGAGAATTACATAGAAATTGATGGAAGACAGGCAACAAGCTGTGACGCCAATCCCTTTTGAATTACAATAGAGCAGAATCCAGTTCTCTCAGCATCTCCTGCACCTTTCTTACAGATAAACGTAATGTTAGTAAGGGGCCATAGGCGCCCAATCTGGGTGATGAGCCTTCATATACGGAATTATAAGAAGATATTTTTACATCCATGACCCTGAATAATTTTGTATTTACATTCATAATTTGGAATAATCACATTCATAATTTGGAATAATCACAAATTAGATAGATAACCCTGAATAATTCTTAAGTCTTATATGACATGGCCCTTTGTTAATCTCCATCCATTTTCCCATTAATGTCGATGAAAATTGTTAAAATTTTCAATTTTAGTCGATTGGGTTCCCAATATTTATGAATGGCTACCACATCCTCTTCCTCATCCTCTCTTCCATTTTCTAAATCCCATTCTCTCCGAACTACTATTGTTTCCATTTCCGAGCCTTTAGATTGGCTATCGCAACTCCTCACATTGTTAGTGTCGGAGGTCAACCTCGCAAAACTGAAATAGTGGCTAGTTTGGGTTCATGCTGGAGGCGGTGTTGTGGATGTGAAGGGAGCAACAATCATAGATGGGTTCCACGTGCATTTGTTTCCACTCTCTCCTCGTCCTCCACTAAAGACAGTGACCTCTAAACCCTCCTTCCGATCACGCTCCAAATTTAGGCAAGAGAGAAGCACATGTATCAACACTTAATGAGATCATATTTGAACCCTTACACTGAGCGACATGCAACACCTCCACCTTCAAGCAAGCAAAAGAAAGAGCTATTCACCAAGCTCTTGAAAAGATTGGAAAACAAGTCTTTTTAAAATAATCGATCCTCTTAGATGCCTTGTTGATGAATCTCCATTTCATCATCTTTATTCTTTCATTTTGGCCTTAAATACCTAGCTAAATGCATATATATAACATTAATTTGTACAAAATAACATTCATTTATTGATAATAAGTATAAAATCATGTATTTAATTTCAAAATAAAAGAAGAAAAAGAATGAAGTGTCAAAGACACTGAGTGACCCTAGACCTCGAGACCCATTCATCTTGATGATTTGGACGATAAGAAATAAAGTAGGGGGAGATAGGGTGGCTAACTGTACAAAAGACACACTGAAAATCCTAATTTTTATTCATTAGTAAAGGTCGTTTGAGACTTATTTTATTTTCTTACTTTTATACCTCAAACCAATAAACCCTCAACATGAATATTGTATATAAAAATACAAAGAAAAATGCAAAATCAATTTCACTCGAAAATAATACACAGTTCACCCGGGACATACAGAACAAAAAGCCACAAAGAAAAACTTTCCAGACCTGTATATCCTCCATACCGACTCAAATTTGATCAAACTCATCTTTATTGTTCATAAAATTTAAATATCTATTTAATGAAGGTAGTTTATTTAATTCAAAGTTAAGATGCAGAAGTTGGCATTTGGGGCCCTATTGTACTATATACATGTATATAATAATCAATAGATTAATACTCATACTTTTATCTTTCTTATACTTTTATATACTTGTAAATATTATTAAAAATGCATTTTAATAATAAAAATAAAAAAACCAAAAAAATCATTAAAATAAATAAAGTAATGAAATATATAAGTAAACTATACTTATATAATACATATAATTATTTATTTATATAGATAAATCAAATCAGAAAAATTAATTAAAAATACGAAAACATATAACTAAATAAGTTATAAATATATAAATATAATGATAAAATATGAAATACAAAATAAAAATAAAAATATACTAAATACAAGTGTACATACCTATGTATATCAAGTAAATATTAGCATGTAATAAATAAACTTGTAAAAATAAATAAAAAATCATAATAAAATACAACATAAAATAAAAAAATATTTTTTATATTTTAACAAAAAAATAATTACATCATTTATTATTTTTAATTTAATTAATAAGGAATTTATATTCAGTCTTTTTCTGGTTAGTCCACGTGGACCAACTAGGGGCGGGCTTTTATTGACCAGGCGGTCAGTAGTCCGGCCTTCGCCGCCCACCCGTGTCAGACTCATGACCCCCTATTTCTCCCATTTTCCATGCCTCCACAATGATGCCTTCTACCTCGAGCCTTCCTCCATTCTTCTCCCCTATCATTTGCCTCCATCGTCGACCCCATACCTCTCAGCAACCCCTTTCCAGCCTCACGCCACCTCTTCTCGAACTTCAACCTTCGCTTGTGCATAAATAAAGCTACCCGAGCCCCCTTTTGATTTTTGATCCCTAATTCATGCCCATAACCCCAATAGGACTTCAAGGTAGATGCATCTTGGTGATAATAAGAGAATCCCCTCCTTGTCGGTGAGGATAAGGGTGTAGATCAGTGTGATCCAAGTTTGCTAGAGCTCCGCCAACCGAGCTTCTCTGCTCCATGCCCTAAGCAGGTATGAGCTATTTGTTTTTCACTTTTTAGGTAGTTTTCCTTTCCTGTATTGTAGTGTAGCATTTGATTTCATCGTTTAATCCTTAGATTAACTTAATTTTAGATTGTTAGATCTATTGGAGCCTTAAGCTCCATCTCGAATTACCTGTTATCCCGACTGTTCCTCGACACATTTTCACCCCCTCCTCGATCCTCATTGCATTCTCCATGCTTTCCACCATGTTTCTTCCTTGATTCTGCAAGAATCTAGGTACTTCGAGGATGCTCCTTCACAGACCACCGGAGCCTCTTCCTCTCGTTTATCCCCACACCACTCAACTTCAGTAACATGCCAAGGACCTTCACCTCGAGTCAAGCATCCTTTTTGTGCAGGTTCCAACATCTTGCAATACCTGGAGCACGAATTCAAAGCTTTAAACAAAGGTATAGGTGCATCGATCTCCAGGCCCCCCTCAGATGGGGCCCGGACCCAACTAGACCCTCCTGTAAGAGTGGATTAGTCCCAAGAAGTGATAGGGATAATCAATGAGGAAGGAGGAGGACGAAGGATGAAGGACTTGGAGATCAAAGGTTAGGGAAAAAGACCTTCTTCCCTCATTCTTCTAGAAAACCTCCCCATTGTCGGATCAATGAGCAAGCCCAGATCTAATCTGGGTCGCTCATTTCAAGCGAAATGAAGCTGCTAATCTAGACCTTCATCCTCTCTTCCATTTTCCGGATCTCATCCTCTCTGAACCACTATTGTTTCCATTTTTGAGCCTTTAGATTGGCTATCACAACTCCTCACATTGTTAGTGTCAGAGGTCAACCTTGCAAAACTGAACTAGTGTCTAGTTTGGGTTCATGCTGGAGGTGGTGTTGTTGATGTGAAGGGAGCAACAATCGTAGATGGGTTCCACGTGCACTAGTTTCCACTCTCTCCTCATCCTCTACTGAAGACAGTGACCTCTAAACCCTCCTTTCGGCCACGCTCCAAATTTAGGCAAGAGAGAAGCATGTGTATCAACACTTAATGAGATCATATTTGTCACGACCCCGATTCTGGGTCGTCGAATCCTCCCATATCCAGATCTGGTTACTCAACAATAACTTATTCATCAATCACAACTAACATTCAGAAATAGACTACAACTAAAAGTTCTCAGAAGAAAGTATTTCAACACTTTTCCATTCACAAAATAAAGTTCACATGATACATTGTCCCCACTATAATCATTTACATGTACATCAGCTCGAAAGGAAATACACAAAAAGATTACTAATTACCTTACAGAGTAAAGCTACCGTGGCTGGCTGGATGGCTACTATATTAGCTGGTTGGATTATTAAAGTCCTTGCGATGACTCACCGACACCTGTTGGGTTTTCCATAAATCATAGGATAACAATTACCGAATGCTAATTAACAAAGAAGAGAAAAGCAAATAAATGGTGTATTTTTTCAAAACTTTTTATCACAAAAAGTTTCATCATTTCTTATTAATTTAAGTCCTATTCCTTTCTATTCCACGTCAGGGATTAGTCTAGGGAATTACCTCACAGCTATATGGACTCCTAAGATGTGGACACTTCGGGATTGGAGATTGCGTTGATCTTGTAAGCTTATGCCGCCGCACGTTGCCTCAACCAATCCTCCAATACTACCTTGACAATTTCCTTTTCTTTTTATTAATCAGGGTCTCAAACCCTCAACCTGACAAACAAAGGAGCACACCGTCCTCGAGGATCCGGTTACTTAAAACCTCAAGCTAATCCTTAATCAGATAACCTAGCGGCTTTAAGTACATGTTATCGTGACCCCGTCACTATTTAATCACCCGTGCCTCCATATGACACTTCCACATCTTCCGTCGTTCAACCCGAATATATTGACCCTCGGTACCACGTGTTGCAAATAATTCACTTCGTGCGCACTTATCATAATAGGGAACCCGTGTACCACCTAGGTAGGGCAACACCAATACAGGTTCCTTCCGACAAACCTATAGGTTGCATGCCCGACCTATAGTTATACTCCCAGTCATTTTTAATGTAAGGCATAATCCTTTTCAGGATCCAACTCAAAACACATCAATTCCCATGATGTAATTCCTCTGTTAAGTCTTATATTTGCATAACCATAAATACTGAGCATAGATATACACATATATTAATTCATATATCTATATACTCATATTTATGCTCATTTTAACTTCCAAAGGCTAACTTTCCAACCCACTACATTCATTCGATGCTTAGATATTATTTTAATTGAAATCACAAAGCAACTTTTCACATTTTCTCAAAAATAGTCAAATTAGGGTTCTTCGTAGTAAGGAGCATAAATACAGAAATCTCAACGATCACATATGAAAACCCAACAGCAAAAGGAAGGATTTCGTTACCTAATCGAGCTCTCTCTCTCGTATGCAACGCTTTATCGTGATTCTTTTTCAAAAGGATGATTTATAGTCCCGAAACAGTCGAATTTCATTTTCGTATCAAAAATACTAAGAACGTGCCAAGAACGTGAAGAACACATGAAGAACACGAAGAACGCGAAGAACATACGAAGAACACGAAGAACGTGAAGAACATATTTTCTCTTGAAATTTCAGCAGAGGTTTCCCTTATACATGGTGATATTTCTAAGAAAATTTTGGTAGAGGTTTCCTTTATATTAGGATATATTTTAAAAGAAAAATAGAAAGAGTTTCCTCTATAAAATCACTGAAAGGAAAACAACAAGGAAACTGAACATGAATCGAAAACTTAGATCACGAAGCAAACTAAGAGAGGATCGTACCTTCCTCCTCCTCGTTCTCCC
The DNA here is from genome assembly GCA_037367405.1 of Ottelia alismoides. Lineage (NCBI taxonomy): Eukaryota > Viridiplantae > Streptophyta > Magnoliopsida > Alismatales > Hydrocharitaceae > Ottelia > Ottelia alismoides. Next base: position 132,689 of record JAZKJV010011029.1, read on the forward strand.
GGCAGCGCTTTGCTAGCGCTCCTTCCTCGCCTCCCACTCCTCCTCCGACCTCTCGACCCTAGCCCTTGGGGTGGTGGTGGTAGTGGAAATCATAGAGAATGAATGGGTGGGGGAGGCTATTTATATGCTCCAGAAAACCCCTAACCATGGTTAGAAAACCATGGTTTAGACCTTAACCGTGGTTAGTGGCCCATGATTTTAGCCAAAACTTATCCGAAATTTAGGGCTTAAGTTATACCTTTTCGGAATGTTCGGCATTCACTAATGATGCTTAATTAGCTCTAATCGTGATTAACTTTCGCTAATCATGATTTAACTCCCACTAATCGTAATTTAACTTTCGTGACTTACGCTTAACTTCTGCTGATCTATGATTAGTGTTTGCCAGTGTTGATTAGCAATCCTTAATCCATCACTAATTTCTTTAATCATATTTAATTAGTCTTAATGATGGTCATTAAGAGTTAATGATGTCTTAAACCTCCTTACTTCTCTTTCTTTCGAAAATCATAACAAATCGAAACGAAGTCTGATTCATACGAAACAGATTCTGTTCGTTTCCTCTTGACGAGCCAGATCTTATGATATATGATCCAAGAGACGACCAAGTCCAAGGCTTTACAATTATAACAACCTTAAAGGAAGTCTCGTCCTCGAGACTAGAAATGCATGCATAACAACCTTAAAGAGGATTAAAACCATAACAACCTTAAAGAGAATGCACTCCATTTCATTTATAAAAAAGATATACAACACATAGTATTCTTACTCAAACAAATAGGAGTATTTCTCTCTCATTTCTGCCTCAAGTTCCCATGTGGCTTCTTCAAACTCTTGATTCTGCTACAATACTTTAACTAGAGGCACCTCTTTATTCCTCGACTTCTTGATACCTCTATCTAGTATTTCCACAGGTATTTCTTGGTATGTCAAGTCTGGCTCAACATGCATATCATCATAGTTTATCTTATGCTTAGGATCCTTAATATACTTTCTCAGATTTGATACATGAAAAACATCATGTATTGCCGAAAGATATGGAGGAAGCGCAAGTCTATATGCAATTTTTCAATTCGCTATAATTTCAAAGGGACCCACAAACCTGGGTGCCAACTTCCCACGCAAGCTAAACCTCTGAACTCCCTTCATAGGCGATACTTTGAGAAATACAAAGTCGCCTACCTCAAACTCAAGGTCTCTTCGCCTGGTATCACTATAGCTTTTCTGGAGACTCTTGGCAGTTATTAGTCTTTTTCGAACAAGCTCTACAGCTTCCCGTATCTCTTGGAGTCTATCTGAATCATAAAGGTTCTTTATCCCGACCTCTTGCCAACATAGAGGAGTAGTACACCTACGTCCATATAGTGCCTCAAATGGTGTCATGCCAATACTTGCATGGTAATTTTTTTTGTAGGTGAATCTACAAGAGGCAAATGTTTAATCCATGATCCCTTCCATTCTAAGGCACACGCTCATAGCATATCCTCTAGTGTGTGAATCATATGTTCTGACTGGTCGTCTGTTTGTGTATGATATGATGTGCTCAAGCATAGCTGTCTGCCTAGGGCTTTCATGAAGTTCTCCCAATAGTGTGAGGTGAAACGTGAATCTCGATCGGAAACTACTTCCTTTGGAATACCATGGAGGCGGATCACATGTGTAATATATAACTCAACAAGCTGATCTGGAGTGGAAGATAAGCTTATTGGAATAAAGTGTGCTACCTTGGTCAGACGATCAATTATAACCCTGATACTATCTTTACCACTAGTCTCGTGAGGTAAGCCAGTAACGAAGTCCATGCAAATGCTTCCCCATTTCCATTCAGGTATAGGGAGGGGTTGCAATAATCCTGGTGGCTTTTGGTGTGAAGCCTTTACCCGCTGACAGGTAAAACATGAATTTACGAACTCAGCAGCATCCTTCTTCATTCTCAACCACCAAAAGTTTGAAAGAAGATCTTATACATCTTCGTAATTCCCGGATGAATAGATAATCTTGAGTAGTGTGCTTCACGTAAGATATCTTCCCTCAATTCAGGTGTGTAAGGTACACAAACTCTGTGATGGTTATATAATAATCCATCTTGTATCTAGAATCCCTCTATCTCATTCTTTTCAAGTTGTTGTCTTAAGTCTTTAAGGACTGAATCATCCTCATGTCCTTTCTTTATTCTATCCAGATCTCTGGTTTGTATCGATGAGGAACAGTTATAGTATCGGCACTATTATCAAATGGTTTCCATTCACTTAACATTGATAGTACACCCCAGAAGTGGATAGCACTCACCAACCCATGTGAATAAGTTCTTCTACTAAGGGCATATCTGCTATGATGTTCCCCTTATCGAGGTGGTAGGAGATGGTGCAATCATAGTCTTTCAACAGCTCTAGCCACCGTCTCTGTCTCATATTGAGCTCCTTCTGATCAAACAAATATCTCAATCTTTTATGATCAGTGAAGATTTCAAAAGAAATACCATAGACGTAGTGTTCTCCATATCTTTAAAGCAAAACTACGACAGCTAATTCAAGGTCTTGTCTTGGGTAGTTCCTCTCATGTGTCCTGAGCTGTCGTGATGCATAAGCAACTACCTTATCATGTTGCATAAGAAATTCCCCAAGTCCTTATTTAGATGCATTGGTGTATACCGTAAATCCTTCAGTTCCAGAGGGTAGAGTAAGGACAGGTGCAGATGTTAGGCATTCTTTTAGTGTCTGAAAACTAGTTTCACATGCATCAGACCATATGAATGGGTCTTCCTTCTGAGTCAGCCGAGTCATTGGTAATGCTATTCATGAGTTCTTCACAAATCTTCTATAATACCCAGCTAGACTCAAAAAAGATCGTATTTCCGTGACAGTCTTCGGACGTTCCCAACTTATCACCGCACTAAGCTTTGCAGGATCAACTGATATACCTGCCTCTGAAATAACATGACCTAAGAAGGATACTTTAGTTTACTAGAAGCCACATTTGCTATATTTAGCATGTAGTTTGTTCTTCCTTAGTGTTTCGAGTGCCTGCCTGAGATGGTGTTCATGTTGGTACTTATCCTTGGAGTAAATAAGCACACCATCAATGAAGACTACTATAAAGTGGTCTAGGAACTCCCTAAATACTCGATTCATGAGATCCATGAAGGCTGCTGGTGCATTTGTTAATCCGAAAGGCATAATATAAAATTCATAATGCCCGTATCTAGTTCGAAAGGCTGTCTTGGGGATATCTGCATCTTTAATCTTCAACTGATGGTATCCAGATCTTAAGTCAATCTTAGAATACACAGTTGAACTCTGCAATTGGTCAAAGAGATCATCTATTCTTGGTAGAGGATACTTGTTCTTTACTGCCATCTTGTTTAACTGTCTATAGTCAATGCACAGCCGCATTGACCCATCCTTTTTCCTCACAAACAAGACAGGTTCACCCCATGGTGAAGTACTAAGACAAATGAATCCTTTATCTAACAGTTCTTGTAACTGTACTTTTAACTCTCGCAACTCAGCTAGGGGAATCCTATATATATATATATAGAGGAATAGAGATAGGATGAGTATCAGGTGTGAGAGAGATTTCAAATTCAATCTCTTGCTCAGGTGGTATTCCAGGTAATTCTTCTGAAAATACATCAGGAAACTCGCACATTATAGGCACATCTTCTATCATTCTATCTGACCTTGATTTAGTGGATACATAAGCTAAATAGCCTTAACACCCTTGTTCTAACAGTTGTTGAGCCTTTAGAGTAGAGATGTATTTGACATCATCACTGGATGTCTTTCCAATAAACTGGAACTCAATCAAGTTAGGAATGTGAGAAGTTACTGTCTTCTGGAAACAATCAAGGCATGCATGATGCCTTTCTAGCCAATCCAACCCCAGGATGAGATCAAAATTATTCATATTTCAATAAGTAGTAGAGAAGCAGGTAAATGATGTTCTACAATCTATATCACGTAGTCATCTAAGATCTTTTGAATTATAAATACTTTACCTCCTTGTCCTTTAACCAAGTAATGGTTTTGTACTTCTATCAAAATCTTATATTTATGGTCGGATTCAACTATTTTTTTCTACCTAAGGAGGGCCTCCTACATGGCTCCTCCGATAGGAGTAGGGGTCTACTCCATGGAGTTATGTAACTAGATTCTTTCTAAGATGGATGAACATAACCCTTAGCTCTAGTATTCACGGTTCTGGATGACTTTGATCTCTCAATGGAGCATTGAGTCTCTACTCTAATGCATGCTACCTTTGTCCCATCTCATGGGGAATCACCATCATAGACGCTAATTGCTTAGACACTTCTTGGTCTGCCTTGATCCTGAGATGAATCAAGACCAAAGGTTAGGTCCTATATGTTTTAGCATGATGTACATAAGGAATGATGTTACAGATAATTATTAAGATCAAAGGAAGGATCTTAAGACAACCTTAGTTTTTAAATACTGCTCATAGTTATAAATTACTGAGTAAATTGCTGGAGTAACCGTGATCTGATACCAAACTGTCATGACCCCGATTCTGGGTCGTTCGATCCTTCCATATCCGGATCTAGTTACTCAGTAATAATTTATTCAGCAATCGCAACTAATATTCAGAAATAGACTGCAACTAAAAGTACTCAGAAGAAAGTATTTTAACACTTTTCCATTCACAAAATAAAGTTCACATGATACATTGTCCCCACTATAATCATTTACATGTACATCAGCTCGAAAGGAAATACACAGAAAGATTACTAACTACCTCATAGAGTAAAGCTATTGTGGCTAGTTGGATGGCTACTATGTTAGCTGGATGGATTATTAAAGTCCTTGCGATGACTCACCGACACCTGTTGGATTTTCCATAAATTACAGGATAACAATTAGCGAATGCTAAGTAACAAATAAGAGAAAATCAAACAAATGGTGTAATTTTTCAAAACTTGTTATCACAAAAAGTTTCATCGTTTCTTATTAATTTAAGTCATATTCCTTTCTATTCCACGTCAAGAATTAGTCCAGGGAATTACCTCACCACTATATGTACTCCAAAGCTGTGGGCACTTCGGGATTGGAGATTGTGTTGATCTTGTAAGCTTATGCTGCCGCACGTCGCCTCAACCAATCCTCTAGTACTAACCTGACAATGTCCTTTTCTTTTATTAATTAGGGTCTCAAATCCTATCATGGTAAACAAAGGAGCACACCTTCCTCAAGGATCCGGTTGCTTAAAACCTCAGGCTAACCTTTAATCACATAACCTAGCAGCTTTAAATACACGTTATTGTGACCCAGCCGCTATTGAACCACTCGTGCCTCCACATGGCACGAACACATCTTCCGTCGTTCAACCTGAATATATTGGCTCCCGGTTCCACGTGTTGTAAATCATTCACTTCGTGGCATTTATCATAATAGGGCAACCGTGTACAACCTAGGTAGGGCAACGTCAATACGGGTTTCTTCTAACAAACCTACAGGTTGCATGCCCGACCTGTAGTTCTACTCCCAGTTATTCTTAATGTAAGACACAATTCTTTTCAGGATCCAACTATACATTAAGTCCTATTATGTAATTCCTTTAATAAGTCTTAGATTTGCATAACCATAAATACTTAGTATATATTTACACATATTTTAATTCATATATCTATATACTCATAATTATGCTCATTTTAACTTCCAAACCCTAACTTTCCATACCACTGCATCCATTCGTTGCTTAGACCTTATTTTAATTGAAATCACAAAGCAACTTTTTATATTTTCTCGAAAATAGACAAATTAGGGTTCTTCATAGCAAGGAGCATAAATACAGAAATCTCAACGATCACATATGAAAATCCAACAACAAAAGGAAGGATTTCGTTACCTAATTGAGATCTCTCTCTCTCTCGTATGTAATGCTTTATCATGATTCTTTTTCAAAAGGATGATTTATAGCTCCTGAAAAAACCGAATTTCTTTTTCGTATAAAAAATACTAAGAACATGCCAAGAACGAATGAAGAACACGAAGAACACACGAAGAACACGAAGAACGCGAAGAACATACAAAGAACACGAAGTACGCAAAAAACATATTTTCTCTTGAAATTTCAACAGAGCCTCCCCTTATACGGGTTGATATTTCTAAGAAAATTTTGGCAGAGTTTCCCCTTATATTGGGACATATTTGAAAAGAAAAATAGAAAGAGTTTCCTCTATAAAATCACCAAAAGGAAAACAACAAGGAAACTAAACATGAATAAAAAACCTAGCTCACGAAGCAAACTAAGAGAGGATCGTACCTTCCTCCTCCTCATTCTCCCGGCAGCACTTCGCTAGCGCTCCTTCCTCGCCTCCCACTCCTCCTCCCGACCTCTTGACCCTAGTCCTTGGGATGGTGGTGGTAGTGGAAATCGTAGAGAATGAATGGATAGGGGGGCTATTTATAGGCTCCAGAAAACCGCTAACCGTGGTTAGAAAAACATGGTTTAGACCTTAACCACGGTTAGCGGCCCATGGTTTTGGCCAAAACTTATCCGAAACTTAGAGCATAAGTTGGAACTTTCCAGAGTGTTTTGGATTCCCTAATGATGCTTAATTAGCACTTATCGTTATTAACTTTCGCTAATCATGATTTAACGCTCGCTAAATGTAATTTAACTTTCGTGACTTACGCTCAACTTCTGCTGATCTATGATTACTGTTTGCTAATGTTGATTAGAAGTCCTTGATCCATCATTAATTTCTTTAATCATATTTAATTAGTTTTAATGACGATCAAGAAGAGTTGATGATGTCTTAACCCTCCTTACTTCTCTTTCTTCCGAAAATCATAACAAATCAAAATGAAGTCCGATTCACACGAAACAGATTCTGTTGGTTTCCTCTTGACGAGCCAGATCTTATGATATAGGATCTGAGAGACAACCAAGTCCAAGGCTTTACAATATTTGAACCCTTACACTGAGCAACATGCAATACCTCCACCTTCAGTCAAGCATAATAAAGAGCTATTCACCGTGCTCTTGAAAAGATTGGAAAATAAGACTTTTTAAAATAATCGATTCTCTTAGATGCCTTGTTAATGAATCTCCATTTCATCATCTTTTTTATTTCATTTTGGCCTTAAATCCATAACTAAATGCATCTATATAGCATTAATTTGTATAAAATAACATTCATTTATTGATAATAAACACTGTATAAAATCATGTATTTAATTTCAAAATAAAAGAATAAAGGAAAGAAAAGAAAAAGAATGAACTGTCAAAGACACTGTGTGACCCTAGACCCCGGGATCCAATCATCATGATGACTTGGTCGATAAGAAACAAAGTAGGGAGAAATAGAGTGGCTAACTGTACTAAAGACACATTGAAAACCCTAATTTTTATTCATTAGTAAAGGCCGTTTGAGACTTATTTTATTTTCTTATTTTTAAACCTCAAACCAATAAACCCTCAACAAGAATATTGTACATAAAAATACAAAGAAAAATACAAAATTAATTTCACTCAAAAATAATACACAGTTCACCCAGGACACATAGAACAAAAAATCGCAAAGAAAACTTCCCAGACATGTATATCCTCCATACAGACCCAAATTTGATCAAACTTATCTTTATTGTTCATAAAATTTAATTATCTATTTAATGAAGGTGGTTCACTTAATTCGGAGTTAAGATGCAGAAGTTGGCTTTTGGGTCCCTATTGTACTATATACATGCATATAATAATCAATATATTAATACTTATACTTTTTTCTTTCTTATACTTTTATATACTTGTAAATATTATAAAAAATGCATTTTAGTAATAAAAATAAAAAAACATTAAAAATCATTAGAAAATTAAAGTAATGAAATATATAAGTAAACTATACTTATATAATACATATAATTATTTAATTATCTAGATAAATAAAATAAGAAAAATTAATTAAAAATATGAAAACATATAATAAATAAGTTATTAATATATAAATTATATAAATATAATAATAAAATATGCAATACAAAATAAAAATAAAATATACCAAATACAAGTATACATACCTATGCATATCGAGTAAATACTAGCATGCAATAAATAAACTTGTAAAAATAAATAAAAATCATAACAAAATCCTACATAAAATAAAAAAATAATTTTTATGATTTAACAAAAAATTAAATACATCATTTATTTATTTTAATTTAATTAACAAGGAATTTATACTCAGCCTTTTTCTAATTGGTCCACGTGGACCAACTAGGGTAGACTTTTGTTGACCAGGCAGTCAGCAATCCGACCTTCGCTGCCTGCCTGTTTCAGACTGGTGACCCCCTATTTCTCCCATTTTCCACGCCTCCACAATGATGCCTTCTTCCTCGATCCTCCCTCCTTTCTTCTCCCCTATCATTCGTCTCCATCGTCGATACCATATCTGTCACTAATCCCATTCCAGCCTCACGCCACCTCTTCTCGAACTTCAACATTCGCTTGTGCATAAATAAAGCCACCCGGGCCTCCTTTTTATTTTTGATCCCTAATTCATGCCCATAACCCCAATAGGACTTCAAGGTAGATGCATCTTGGTGACAACAAAAGAATCCCCTCCTTGACGTCGAGGATAAGGGCGTAGATCAATGTGATCCAAGTTTGCCAGAGCTCTGCCAACCGAGCTTCTCTGCTCCGTGCCCTAAATAGGTATGGGCAATTCTATTTCACTTTTTAGGTAGTTTTCCTTTCCTATATTGTAGTGTAGCATTCAAGTTCATTGTTTAATTCTTAGATTAACTTAATTTTAGTTTGTTAGATCTGTTTGAGCCCTAAGCTCTAGCTTGAATTCTTTATTATCCCGACTGTTCCTCGACACATTTTCACCCCATCTTCAATTCTCATTACCTTCTCCATTCTTTCCACCATGTTTCTTCCTTGATTATGCAAGAATCTAGGTACTTCGAGGCTACTCCTTCACCGACACCGGAGCCTCTTCCTCTCGTTCATCCCCACACTACTCAACTTCAGCAACATGCCAAGGACATTCACCTCGAGTCAAGCATCCATTTTATGTAGGTTCCAACATCTTGCAATACCTGGAACACTAATTCAAAGCTCTAGGTGCATCGAGTTCCAGGTCCCCCTCAGATGGGGCCTGGACCCAACTAGACCCTCCTGTAGGAGTGGATTAGTCCTAAGAAGCGAAAGGGATAATCGACGAGGAAGGAGGAAGCTGGAGGATGAAGGACTTGGAGATAAAAGGTTAGGGAAGATGACCTTCTTCCCTCGTTCTTCCAAACAACCTTCCTACTGTCGGATCAACGAGCATGCCCATATCTAATCTGGGCCGCTCATTTCAGGCGAAACGAAGCCGTACCTTTGTCGTTGGTCGCGCCACGTGGAGCACTGCGAGCTACATGATCCACGCCTTAGTAGGTAAAGTACTAAGTAAACCCCATGCCTTTTGTATTTCCTACTTGGCCTTGTAAATATTAATTTTAGTGTAAAAACTTTTATACATTTTACATAGGACCCCTGGTACTTCTTGAAAATGACAATAAGGTCCTTCCGCCTCTTGTGGTATGCCACGCGAGGCATTGTGAATATTACACAAAGACCCTTGCAGATTTGGCTTATTTGTTTTTAATATATTAAATTGTAATATAAGTGTTCAAGTTTTAGGTATTTTGCACAGAACTCCTTGTATTTATATATTATTGCAAAAATACCCCTTCCAAGTAGTTTATTTATTTCTTTGCATTTTTATTTTGTGTAAATAGCTCTCTTGACAATAAAAATTGTGAGAAAAGTTCAGTAGATGTCTGATATTAGGCTAACGCATGCTATCATTTTTATTTAAGCATTTAAAGTCATTTTTCACTTATTAAAAATTAAATAGGATCTATTTATCCCTTATTTAGTTATAAAAATAAAAAAATTAAAAACCTACTTAATAATTAAAAAAAACTACGTGATATATATTGTTATTATAACTCCAGATCAAAAATTGTAAAAATAAATAAAATAAAAATCTAAAATTTAGAAAACCCTAACGAGCCTATAAAATTCAAAAAATTCTTGTAAAATCTAAATATATTTATGTTTCTTATTTTATTTATATTATATACTATATATTAAAAATAATTATGGGAATTTTTGGACTTATTATATATTTTTAAAACATAAAACAATTTGATCGATTTACTATATCTACTGTCTTGTATACTTTAGTCAACTAAAAAAACCTAAAAATCAGCAAAAAATATGAGAGAAATCACAAAAAATAGAGAAAAATATAAAAATATAAAAACCATTTTATTTTTTTTAACTATATAAAATTGTATTTAAAAATATGAAATCCTATATATGCTATATACATATTATAATATATTAGTATTTATCAATACCAAATATATGTTTAAAACCTTAAAAAAGGTGATGTTCTTATAGATATTTACTATATTTACATATAGTTATTTATTATAAATCACATATAGTAATTATAATATATACATTACTATATATAGATATATACCTATTATATCTTGAAAACAAAAGGAAACTAAAAATTTCAAAATTAAAAAGAAAATAAAATTTAAAAATTTTAAAAAAATCCACAAAAATTAAATATAATTAACTCCCCTAAAATCAAAAGGCAGAAAAAGTACAAAAATAATTATTGTTTATTTTTATTAGTTAACAATGATTATACCATTCCGCGATTTGCTCTCAGTGGTTCGGCCCCTACACTTGCTTTCTATACACATCTTTTTGTAGGGTATAATAAATTTCACCCATCACTCCTTTATTGTTTTATAATTATTATGGGTTGATTGTTGTGTTAATTGATTGGCGATGTTCCGAGTACTGTGATAGCGGTCAATACAGTAATTTCCAGATCCGACTTATTGAACACCACATACTGTCCAAGACCAAGCGTTAGGAACCTCTCTCCGATCGATTGGACACTTGTCCATAACTCCGAGCCAAGAGATCCTCCTCAATGATTTCATATGAAGACTGTGACCAAGGTAAATATTTGACCATGTATCCCAGTGAAGTCCAGAAGACAACAAGGAAATGACAAGCTTGATAGAGTAAATATAAAGAATATTAAAAATACTCGCAATGCTCTCTTCATCATTTCAAAGAAGACATGAACATCATCAACATATAACGTACTAGAGATAACCATCGAGTTGTAAAAGTTGTAATAGAATAAATTTCCACTACTAGAGCATGAGTATTAAATAACATGTGATGCATGGTGAAGACCACGTCGTTGAACAAAAAGGCGATAGGGGATCACCTTGTATAAGACCCCTAGAAGGAATGAAAACCTCGGAGTCTTTGTGATGAGCCCGAAAATACCCTAAATAATTTGTCGATTTTATGTTGTAATCTGGCAATCGAAATCGATCAAAAATTAACCGCACAAATAATTAATTTAATCAATTTTAGCAATGTGCAGTTATGTGTTTGTTTAACCTGGGCAAGCCCCAGGCTTGACTTAAGGAGGCAAATGAACAACTTAAGGCTCACTGTCTCAAACCTAGTGTGTGGTTTTTGAAGCGGATTCTTGCTATTTTTTATGCAATCAATGATGAAAATGTTTAGCAAAGTTTGAGGACTAAAATGTAATTTTCACTCATATGGTCTCAAAAAATTCTAAAACTTGACTAAAATGTGCAAATTTGTAAAATTATGCTACTATATTTTTTTTGGATTTTTTGGATGTAAAATGAATTTTTTTAATTAAAAATGCATACTATGTGGTTTTGAGTAATTTAATTTCAATAAAGAGCAAACCTAATTATTTATCAGAAATTAAATTATATTAGATAGATCTAGTGGAGAGGTATCTAGAATGATTTTGATTTCCTGAAAATACTAAGCGTAGAATTAATTTAAAATAAAAAATTTGGATCACAAAATAATTCATTTTGACATATATATGTGTGTGTATATGCGACGATTTTTGGGCATGTGATAGAGAGCAATTAAATCTACCTAGTTGATTTTTTTCGCAATTTTCAGAGCATAGAGAAATTTAATACAAATTAATGAGCACATAATGGGTAAAATATGATAATTTCCACCAATTTATTTAAATTAATAAAGCACGACTCATAAAAATACCATTGATCATCAAAAGCTAGAGAATACCTTGTTCTAAAACATGTTATTTTCGGAATAAAAAATACGAGGCAAATTGATCGTTCAAGTTAATACATGAATTGAGGGTTCTAAATGCAATAAGAAAAATAAATAAAATAAAACGGGATGCAGTAATCGTGGAATAAAAGTTAATTATCAATTTGCAGGGAGGTTTGGCGCAAATATTCCACTAGATATGTACGTAGCACGTGTCTCCTGTCTAGAGGTCCTTCTGGTTGTTTCTGGAACTTGGAGGGGGGATCTGCAATTTGCCCCCCGCCCCACATACACCTCACGTGCGGGGGGGGGGAGGGCTCGGCAGCCAATGGGCTATGCAAATACAATTAGCATTACTTTAGTGACCGGTCACGAAACTCTACTTCAGACAACAATTAACCCATAATAGATATATCAATGAAAAGAGAATTAATTCTGGAGTTAAAATTAATTATAACTCTACAAAATGTGTGTATAGGTGTAAGTATGTAGAGTGTCGAACACAGAGAACAACCGTGATAGATCAGGAAATTAAATAAAAAAAATATCCTTTTTTCTGATCTATTTATTGTCTTTTTGTGTGGGTTTTTAATTTTATATTTTTTATGGATTTACATTTTTAAACTTTTTAATTTTTTAATTTTTATGTTCTTTTTATATTTTTGCTTTTTTATTTCCTTTTCTTTTTAATATATAATAATAAAGAATTATTTATAACTATATATAGAATACAAGGTAATTTAATTATAAATACAATTAAAAATAATAAAAATAGCAGAATAAAATTTTATTGTGTTTTATATACTTTTCTACCATCTTATGATTTTTAGATATTTTGATAATCTTTATATATTTTTAAAGTTAGAAATATCCAAACAAGAATTAGATAAATAGGTCGAAATGATTTGGGGATTAAAAATAACAAAAAGTATCAAAAATACTCCAAATCAATTTTCACACACACACACACACATATAAGATGGAGAAAATTTAGAGATAAAAATTAATATTTTTGGAATTTCGTTGATTTTTTTGTTTTTTATAAAGGATTTTGGAGCTTTTTAATTTTTAGTGATTTTCTTTTTCTATTGGAATTTATGGATTTTTGGTTTGGAGTTGTTAAATACGAAAATGAATAAAATATATTTTTCAGTTTTTTCAAAAAGGGTTTTATATTTTTTGATAATTTGTAATTAAAATAAGGCAAAAATATATTCTTTTTTATTTTTAGAAAATAGGGAAAAGCCTAAAATGCAAATCTAAATATAGCGTGAAAATGTATGAAGCAGACACCTAACCTATTTTTTCATATTTTTTCGAGCATGGATGATATTTTTAATAAATACAAACAAGTACTAAAATTATTGAACTAGCATGGGTATATTTGCAATTAAAATTAAAGAAAGAGGCTACATTGCAAATTATCCAAAATATTACAACTAATATTTAATATTTAGGTACTAAACTGAAATAAAAAAACCCTGCAGGGGGTTATATGCAAAATCACCACCTCACATGGTAACACGTGAGGTGACATGGCTAGGACCCATTATTAATATGTAATAGTCTCAGGTGGTTCCATGCATTTTTTAGACAAAATTAAAACTAATTAAATAAATTACATGATTAAATTGAAATAAACAAAAAGCGAGAGGGAAATGCAAAATACCCCCCATACGCCTGATTGAACGATCCTAGATGGATGGCTTGGACACGTGGCACGCTCAAACACATGATATTGCTTCGGCTTCGACATCCACGATTAGATACTGCACGAGGATCCTACGGCTGAGGCTCTAAATATCCGACATCCCTTGTATGATCTAGGAGCTACTTCTGATCCAATAGCTGATAAGGAAGGTGGAAGAACTCTTGAAGAATTCACCGCGGACGAGTTTGGTAGCAGGATTCTCCGACCACCTGGCACACCTTCGGCTGGCTCTACATGCTCCTGCAGCTCCGACGAAGCTCCGCGGTACCTCAAAAGGGTCCGAGGGTTGCTGATCGAGTCACTGCAACTTGATATTCTCTGGCAAACCTGGAAGATTTTTCATGATAAAATTGGGGATCAGATGCCCCCCTCAAGACCTGCAAAGAGAATATACACAATGGCGAAGCACGGAGAAAGGTCCCGGCCTTTATTTGGTGGAGATCGGGGGTGATATGGTGGCAGAGTGAAGAGGTCCGACAAAGGTGGCAGCGGTGGACCTCGATTCCTCAATTCAAGGCAAATCGAGGTTGGCTGGGTGGTCTCGAAGGCAGAGAAACGACGGGGGAAATGAGTGAGGTAAAAAGGCAAGTTGGAATGGTTGAATGCGGTGAGACGGAGGTCGCCAGAGCTCTAGAGCTCCGGCAAGGTTAAGATCCTAAATTAGGCTAATGCAATAACTAAAACAAGAAATAAAATGCATAAAACTAAACCTAAGAACTAAATCTAACTAAAAATCTGGATGGACGCTTGGACGTAAAAGTTGTCCATATTGTATGGAAGGTACAAAATCATTCCAGCTTCAACATGGTCAGAAACACTATTTTTTTATTGTAACAGACGTTTTCTTTCAAACAATTATCCTTATTGAAGACAAAAGCAAGCACTTAAAAAGAATGCCATCGATCTTACAGATCCTCTGACAACTAAGACAGGCGAAACGATATTATCAAGTGTAGAAGAATTGGAAAATGCAGCCTTGAACAACGGGGATAAAATATAACCTCTTCCTGGTTTTGGTGACAATCAATATTGGAATAAGAAGAGTATATTTTGAGAATTACCATATTGGAGTAAGCTATTGATACAACACAACTTAGATGTTATGAATACAGAGAAAAATATCTTCGATAACATCTTCTATATAGTTATGAATGTAACCGATCGCACAAAAGATACAATAAAGTATCGTCATGATTTAAAAATCATATGCAATCAGCCGGAGTTGCACATAAAGGAACATGATAATGGAAGGGTTGAGATTCCTAAAGCAAAGTATACATTAGACAGAAATCAAGTGAAGTTTATCTGCGAATGGATAAGTAAATTGAAGTTTCCAGATGGATATGCATCACATTTCTCAAATTTGGCCGACTTAAAGAAGTTCTCATTTAAGGAAATGAAGAGTCATGACTGTCATGTTTTCATGGAAAGATTTTTTATTCAATGGAGCATCTGATGATTCATCTTATGTACGAAGTAAAAGTTGATGGGTCCGTAAAATATCGTGGATGTATCCATTTGAAAGGTATTCCTAAATATAGATTTATTTTTTAGTTTTTTGATATAGGAATAAAAACATATACATGTTTTACATAGGTTCATGTTCTTTCTAAAAAGAAAGGTCCGAAATATAAGTAAAGTGGAAGGATCAATCAGTCCGCAATATATTTAGGAGGACGTCACAACATTCTGTGCTAGGTATCTTCCGCAAGATGTGGAGACTATCCACAATATATTAAGGAGGAATGAGACAATTTACTCTAAGGAAGAGCCTCATATCAGTGTCTTTCGTCAATCCACTCAGCTCATTGGAAAGGCTATATAATGTCTATTATCAAAACAAGAGAAAAATGCTACAGAGCTATACGTATTATATAATTGCGAGGAAATAATACCATATGTTTAGTACGTCGCTATATTACTTTATATATACATATGTCAATTTCCTTCCACTTGTTTCTAATGTTTCTTGTACTTATTTTAGGGAATTTAGAAGGAAAATTGTCAAAGAAAATCTTATGTATTCAGATGATGAAGTTGTGAGCATATATAGGAATCAAATTTCAAAATGGTTTAAGAACCGAACAAAATAATTGGATGGTGGTGATTATCATAAACAAATATTAAAATATTTTGGAGAAGGTCCAGTTTATAAGGTCCGATCTTACAACTCTTGTAGCAGTAATGATTATCGGTTTCATACCTTTAATTATGGTAGATATTTAACAACTGAGAATTACAGAGTGATGGTTCGTGGATCTTGTTACGAGGAAGATCATTTGAATTACTATGCAATATTAAAGGAGATACTGGAAGTAGAATATAGTATTCCTGGCTATAATAAAGTAGTCCTCTTTTTGTGTGACTGGTATGACCCAATGGAGGTGTAGTGATCGATAAGAGTTGTCAATGTGATACCAAGAAAATTTATACGCAGATTTGAACCCTTCATTCTAGCTTCTCAAGTGGACCAAGTTTGTTATCTTCCACAAGTGTCAAAGAATACAAAGAGCGTCGAATCTTTTAGTGTCGTGAAGTTAAATTCTCGAGGTTATATTTCTAATGATTACACTCATCTTGAAGATGCTATAGATGAAGCCTTCACACCGACTCATGAGCGAATAAATGTAGCAGAAGAAATCCCAATCATTGAATCGATTGGCGGATAATGAGTTGTTATGTATTGACCAACAAAATGATGTAGACTCCACAAATGATGATTTAGATAACTCAGAAATCAATGAAACATGCTTTAATTCCCCCAAATCACATGACAAATATTACCATAAGTTCATTAAATTATAGAAGATAACTCAGAAATGTTCATTAATAACTTCGTAATTAAATATTACATCATCATTACAATCGTGACATGTTTTGGACGTGACGGCTCTCATGGATCCCAGCGATCCACTCGTCCATCCTCGTCAGACTCACCTTCTTCTAGTAGGCAGTTGGCCCCGCCTGTTACTTTAGAGTCACTTCCTGACGAGGCTCGACGGGTCATAGCCTACTATGAGTCTCTTGGTTATACTCCTCCTCCCTTTTATTGAGGCCTAGATGGAGAGCCTTCTTACATAGTCGCTCTTGCTGCATGCCCGGTATCTGTACCAGCACATACCTCGATGGATTATGGTTCACCTTCTTCTACACGTCTGAGCATCCACGTACTTTTACCCGCTAGAGGTAGGCAGACTTCGGAGTCCTACTCTTTGTTGGAGGTTATTGCGGATGAGAGGTACGGTTTTTATAAATTTTATAAATTTAACTTTTATATAAATAAATCTTCTCATTTTAACTTTCATATTATTTGAAAAATTTACAACATATCCAGGATTTTTTTGAATAGCAACAAGGTGACAAAGGATATTACCAACATAATCAAGATACATTTGACTAGCATGCAATTTCATTGGTGTCGTATTCCTGCTACCAAGTAGGAGAGATTGTTTGAGATGTTTTTGGTAAGTATAATGTTATAGCATATTCACTTAAATTTGTTGCTACTCTTTAATCTAATATTTTGCAATACTTTTTCAGAGTAGGTATCGTTTAGTTCTCGACATAGGGAAAGAGGCTTATCATCGAGCATTTATTCTTTTGGTGGAGAAGAGGATGAGCGATATTTTTTCAAGGCAAGGAGAGACTCGCATGTAAAGACGGGATGCGAGGAGATGAAATTTGAGGAGATGAAGAGGTTCCCACCAACATGGCGCACAAAGGATAGTTATTATATTACCTCCATAGTTTATGATGTATTTTTTTTAAAAATAATATTTATAACATATTTATTGCAGGTGGGTGGGTTTTTGTAATGCGTTCATTGCGGATACTGAGTTTGAGAGGAGATCGATGGCGGAAAGGATAAACCGCCAAAAATTGAGGATCAAATCGACCATTGGATCTAGAAATCAGAATTAGATTAGAGTGGAGCTGGTACTTTCTTATTAGAAATTAGATTTTAAACACTATCTTATTATAATTCCATTATGTTATTATTTTTTATATTTATTTTTCAGGCGACAAGATTGGAAAGAGAACCCTCTTTTCAGGAGTGGTGGTCAAGGTCCCACATGAATGGGAAAGATGGAGAGTCTCAATGGTCCATTCCTGAAGCATGGCAATTGGTTAGTCTTTTTATATATAAGTAATTTGAAAGATATAATATAATTCGTTCTTATGTTTTTTTAACTTCTATTTCGGGATCGTTATTTGGCACTAGCTGCAGAGAAATGTGGTGGAGATCCTAATAGGGAACAACAACCATTTGATAAAGCAATTTAGAAACATGTATATATAACTTTTATTTTTGTATATTCAATTTTTAACTATATATTCATATTAAACCATAAAATTTTAATAGGTGTTGGAGGAGAGGGATGTTGTGGCGAAGAGGAAGCAGACGCTTGGTGGTCTTCCTCCATACTATGTGGAGGAACATCGTCATTCCTATTCTTCTTATGACCAGCTATCGTATTCACAACCACAATCATCACTTCCATCTTCGCAAATGGAGTCTCGGATGGCGATGATGGTGGAGACTGTGACGAAGCTCCAGCAAGATTTCTCGACGTACTTGTAAGTATTGTCCATCTAAACTATAATAATTTTATATTTCAATATCCTCAATTGCATAACATATATACATATCTTCCATAAAATAGGTCACAAGGGCGTGCATCTCAATATGAGGAGATTGATTCAGATGAAGAGGAGGAGGAGAATGACCCAGAAGAAAAAGCACGCATGTATGCCAGATTTAAGGAGAAGGAGAAGGAGAAGGAGAAAAAGAAAGGAAAACAGGGTTTAATCTCAAAAATATTTAGATCAAAAAATAAATGGTCGGTGGTTTTTATCTTATTTTGTTATGTATTTTTAGCAAATCTTTTAAATTGTATGAACTTTTAAAATAGAATTAGTTGTACTTGTACTTGTCGAACATTTCAAAACTTTATTGGTATTACATTTGGCTGCTAAATGTGATGCATATACTGAAATTATATATTATCTTATATGTTTAGTTTGTAAGTTCATATATATTATGTGAGCTTGGCAGGTATAAGTTACTTGAATTACTTATATGGATGGTACATTAAAGGTACTTTTCTCAACTCTAATAAGCACATGCAGTGGTTTCTTGGCAGGGTATACAGGTTTGACAGAGCATCTAAACCCTATCAAACCTGTATATTTTTTTCTGCTCTTCAGCTTGAGAGAGCAAATGCGCTCGTCCAGTGCTCTGTGTTAGCTCGCCAGCAAGGACGTGAGTGAGCCTTTGGCGAACACAATTGTGGACGTGCTCAGTTTGGGCGAGCACTTGGCGTATACAAGTGCTCGCCCACCTACCCTAGCGACCCTCCAATGGGCGAACACACATCGAAAGATCACATGTGCTCGCCCAGGGTATGGGCGTGTACTTGGCATGTGATTGGCGTGCACATCATGAGCCACCATGTGCACGCCAATCATGCCTTTTTTGTAGTGAGAACAAAGAAACGAACCTCGACTGGCCAGAGGTCGTGAGATCAACCTCGACGACGACGACCACCGGAGATGGTGGGAACTGCCTCCTCTTCACTCCTCCATGCATCAAAAAGCTGGGCGAGCGAGCTGTCACCTCGCTCAATCCCTAAAGCGTCAATGGGGGGGGAGTGGCGGAAATGAAGTGGAAAGGGAACCAAAAAATGGAGGAAGAGGTGGGGTATGTTTTGAACATGTGAAGAATGGCCAATTTTCGAGGGAAGATCTTGGGTGCAGAAGGAAGAGATGGCGCAAGAGAGGTGCTCGGTGTGGAGCAAGGATGCATAGAGATGAGAACTCATGAAGATGCATCAGGACACGAGCATCGTATCATGAGGGAAAAATTAGAGAAGAAGAGGACAAACCTAGGTTCTGATTGGCCTAGACTTTGGGTCAGAGAGTTGACCCAGGTCGTCGGATGGCGAGCCATGTTCGGGCCACGTCATCCGAAAAAGATAAATCAGAAGTAAAAATTAAAAAATAATTAGAAAATAAATAATAAATGATTTATTTAATTTTTGGTTAAAACATAAAAATACTTATTATTTTATGTAGTATTTAGTTGTGATTTATATTTATTTTTATAGCTTAATTTATTTAAAAATTGTATACGACCTCTCTCGGCAAGCGATTTCAAGACTAAGTGTTTAACAATTAATTAAGCTAAGCCCAAACGCGAAGACTATAAGTGCATCCAAAGATAGTTAGGTGTTTCGCCTTAGTTTACATGATCAAGCAAAGCCTAAAGGCTAAGGGCTCATTCCACAAAACAAAATAAAATAAGGCGAAAAGCTCAAATCACGGGAAATAAAGAAAATAAAAGGAAAATTGGGAGAACAAAAGTGTATAAGGCGAAGAAAACACGATAAAATTCAGTGAGTGATGAATCCCAGATTAATCATGCTAAAATCCTATAATTAATCTCCAATCTTAAATAATTCAATAAAAACAAATAATAATTCAGTATTATTATTTTGTATTATATTGTATATAAACTATGTATAATTAACCTATAAATAACTCTAATTAGCTATCTCTAATATTATTGTATTTAGGTACTAACATTTCTTCTTTATTATATTAAAACTCATAAAATTTAGAATAAATATTGTATATATTTATTTTGGCTTTTAAAAGAATTAAAAAATATAAAGAAGTATAAAAACCACAAAATAAGTGTTTTTAATGCATTAACAATACTTGTAAAAATACACTTTTGTACAAATGACCTCTGTTGACTTTTTGTTCAACATGAAACTTGTAGATCTCATCGAGATATACAACTTTCATGTTTTGACCTTTTCCTTTTTACTTCCTTTTATTTCTTTTGGATTTTCTTTATTTTCTTAATTTTCAAATTTTCCAGAGCGACCACGTGGCACCCTCTAGGCCGCCCACGTGGCCTCCTCCTCTCTCGACACCCGACCCCTGCTTCTGGACCTTGGATCACTTTCCCCCGCCTCCATCGCAACCATCCCTCGCCCCTTCATTCACAACCATCAGATCTGATCCCAAATCAGATCTTTTTCGCTCCCTTTTACCCTTGTCCTGACTGCAAGATCTGCTTCCATCTAAAGGCAGAGCAACCTCCACGTCATGTAGTCAACCTCAGGCCCCAGATCTTCACCTCTTCTCTGTCCTCGCCGTTAACTTGTGCCCGACTCCTAGACACTGGATCATATCCTAAGATCTGATCCATGCCCTCCACCCATGCCCTAATCTTGGTCGTTTGATCACGAGATCCAACGGCTACGACGTCTTCTTCCACCTCATTCGCCTCTCCCTTCCCAGCCGTTAGACCTCGAAGCCCGTTTCCCCTTTCCTATTATAGCCATCTACTCAGACCACCTCTCCATAACCTAACGTCTCCCCCACGTAGATCCAAGATCCGCCATCCTCGCACAGCCATCAAAGCACCCCACCATCACTCTTGTCCTTCACTTCAGCCATTTCAAAACGCCCCACCATCACGTAGCCGCCTGCCTCTTCCAGCTACAAATAGCTGACCTCCGCCTCCGTCTGCCCCCATCCACCAGTCGATAGGGTTGCGGCCCAGCTTTCTCCACCCTATGGTGACAACGAAGGGCGGTGTTGAGGCAATAACGACCTCTGCTCCCAGATGCGATCCATGTCCCCCGCCATGTATGCTTTGCCACTCCGGCAGATGCTCGAGCTCACTAGAGTAGCTGCCCAGCATGGGCGACGACCTAGGTTCCCAAGGAGCCTCAGCCCAAGCTCCGCTCCACCTCTTCTTCCTCCTTGAATCCTCCGGGTGTGTATTTATGCTTTTTCTTTGGTTTTCTCGAAATTTTCCCACCGCCCACATCCTCTTGCCATCACCTGATCATCCACTTAACTCCGCCCAACCACCTCCATCCTCGCCAACACATCCGTTCACCTTTCCTCATTCTCCAGAGCCCCGACCACCCCACCCCAATTCATCTCCAGACTGCCGGAGCTAAAGCCAGGTCCTCCACTCCCTCCGCTTCCATTGAACCTCCACTCCACCTCATAACTCTCATGCACGCACGCTAAGGCTATCCAATAACCCTTGCAGGTCTTGATCTCTTCAATGGTCGGAGCAAGCTCCTCCTCTTCAGTCTTAACCTCCATCTTTGGCGAGACGATGTCGATCATCATTTACAACTAACCTCACGCCTTCACCTCTGGTCAACCTCCTTTGCTGGGTGTCCACAATCCTCCGGCGATGATCAAGGAGCATAAGGGAGCCCGACGGGGCTCTGGCGAGCTCGCTGGAGACCTATTTACACCACCTCTTCCTCGACGGAGGAGAAGCACAAGCACCGTTGGATGGCGCCTCTGCGACGGCCATCCATCGGCCTATGCAGGGTCGTGCATCCCGAGCCACTGGACGAAGCATCAACGCCTGCCATGTCACTCACCGGAGTTGCATCCCGTCCGAGCCTGGCCCCTCGCATGCCCTATACATGAGGGGGCTAGGTAATTTGCAGATATACCCCAAGACCTTTTCAAAATTACAAGATGTCCCATGTGTGTGCCTCACGTACGCACCTGGGATAATTTGTAACAAGGCTCCGTTGGGTTTCATTAATTACAGAATGTCCCCTGTGCTTTAAGAAAATTTGCAGAAGGGCCCATTCGGGTTTTGCTATTTGCAAATGGGTCCCTCCAGGGACCAATTTGCAATATTTATCTTTTAATTCCTTCCATTTTTCTTACATTTATGCCATTTCACTATTTCTTTCATATCTTGAGTAGATCCAAATTTCATGATTTCAGTGTCGTTTTGAAGCTTATTTAATTCTCTATCTAATGGCATATTTAATTTCTTGATTTGACACTAAATAAAATATGATGATTTTTGATGTTATGTAGTGTCTCTTGCTCTATAAGTCTTTGCAATTAATAAATGCTTGCTCTTGATTTTTATGCTCATTTGACTATGAACTTGAATTACAATTTATGCTCATATTTTGTATGGTATTTTTGTAATTAATCTTTTGCATGCATGTCCTTTGCATTTAATCCTACATTATGTTCATGCATAATCTTATAATTGCATTGAAAAATCATATAAAAACTACAAGCATCGTGATATGTGATTCTAGCTGCATTTCTTTGTATTGTTGTATCTGCATTTTATTTTGCATCTGCATGAAGACCTAAGATGTAGAAAATATTCTCACATTAATTAATCGATAAAATTTGATAAATAGACAAAGAGGCTCGTGTCCTTGAGTTCGAACTTAGTATGCTTGCCAAGTAAAATAATTTTCACATATTCGAAGATGTCGTCTTTGTTGAACCAAATTTACCTCCTATACTACGACAATTCCACAATATTAAAGATGCAAATTTGTCAATCATCAGTGAGCTCCCGAGTGAACAAACACTTGGAAATTTGGCCTGAGTATCCAAAGTCCAATGTGCATGTATTAGTGCAATTAATAGTGCAGAAATAAGTCTCTCTCTCACACAGACACAACAATAAAATCTAAACCTAAGCTATTTCTACTGTCTTCTCTCTCTCTCTCGGGTCTTCTGCTCTCTCCTGTCAGTTAGGTCAGAGTAGTCAGCTCCTCATCCGAAGGATGCGTAGAATCACCTAGGCAATCCTCCTCGGTCCACAGTCTCCCGTAAGAAGTCAAAAAGTGAAGATGTCAAACAGTTCAAAATTGATAATTAAATAAAAGGAAATAAATGAAGAAATGGCTAAGCAGTGTAAAAAGACAAAAAACTACTCTACAAATCGATACTCCCCTATAATGTCATCTTTTGTTGAACGTGTATATCGGAGATGCTAATAATGGTATGATGAAATCAGACTCATTGTCGATGACGCGACAGATAAACCCACACAATGAATAAGCAATTAATTAGATTGAGCTAAAATTAGTTATACCCTTCTAAGGTTGTATAGTGACAAATATGCAAGGTTCGAACACAAGAAACAAAGGTGTAGAGCAAATGAGATAAAAATCAACACACGAATTTGTCTTTCAAACACTTAACCAATTTATGATTTTTATGGATCTTTAATTTTATGTTTTCTAATTTTTATTTATATATATGTTTAACTATTTTAATTTTATTTTTTCTTTTTCTTTTTATATTTTCTATTTTTAAATTTCCTTTTTCTTTTTAAAATATAACATAAGAATATACTAGGTTGTATATATAATACAAGATAATATAATTATAAATACATTAAAAATACATAAAATAGATGAAATAAAATATTTTTTAATTTAATATAATTTTTTTATTATTTTTTATTTTTGGGGTTTTTTGCTAATTTTTAGGTATACTTAAAATAAAAAAATATTCCAAAATAGGGATTAAATAAATAGGTCAAATTGTTTTGAAAAATAAAAATAGCAAAAAGTATCTAAAATTTTCTAAATCAATTTTAATATACAGTAAATAATATAAAGAAAATTATAAAATGAAAATGAATATTTTGGAGTTTTGGGGGATTTTTTTATATTTTTATAAAAGATTTTAGAGCATTTTAATCTTTTGAGTTTTGCTTTTAGTGGTTTTTTGTTTGGAGTTAGAAAATACAATAATACACAAAACATTTTTTGGGATTTTTTCAAAATGATTATATATTTTTTGGTAATTTATAAATCAAATAAAGATAAAAGTGAACTCTTTTGAATTTTAATAAATACTTAAAGTGTCTAAAATACAAAAATAAAAATATGACGTGAAACTAGATGGTAGCAGACACTTAATCCTATTTTTTGAGATTTTTTGGAGTAAGGATGATATTTTTAATAAATAGAAAACATACACAAAAATTGATGAACTCGCAGGGGCATAAATGCAATTAAAATTAAAGGCAAGGAATATCATGCAATTTACCCAAAATTATATAATTAATATTTCAAGTTTCTATACTAAATAGAAATATAAATACCCATGAGGGTATACTTGGAAAACACCACCTCACGTGGAAATGCACGTGAGGTGACATGGACTGGAATAAAATATAATTCGAGGAAAGCTTAAGGTGCTTCTGCATTCTTGCTTGTGCCCTAGTGGAAATAGCTTTGTTCCACCCTTTTTTTGGGTCTTGGAAAAAGTTGCGATGGTAGACCATTCCTCATCCGAAGCATTGTCTCAATTCATCTCCAGTCTTTAGATATGATTGTTACCAAAAAAATGGGTTAGAGTACCAGTGTTGGCAATCCCAAAGAATGGTTCCTGAGCCACCCTTGATGAAGCGACCTTGAATCGTCCTGACTTAGACTCCTAAAATATTACATCAGTCCATCTGGGTTGAGCTAAGTGCTAGATGCGAGGTTTCCAGTCAAGTCACTGTCTCAAGAGTCTTACGGATGATATGAAGGATTCTATTTAGGCACATTGAATTAACTCACGGACATAGTCATATGGAACCTAAAGAATTAAGTCCATGTGACCTGAAATATCTCCACTTCCCGTCCTCAATGGTTCCTTTGAAATTAAGTGGATTAAGGTCTATTCCAAGTTCCAATCTTCAGACTTTATTTACACTTGTTCATTTGTCTAGGTTATTCCAAAAAATGTGAATGCTATGCACAATGCAGAGAAAATATTTTTGTGATGTAATTTTCTGATTTTGAAGTTTTATTGATTTCTCGAAAAAGATTTGCAAATTTTTCTATGATTTTTGAAAAGGTTTTTGCAACTGTTTTGGGAATTTTTTATTTTGCAATTTTTTAGGGATTTTTCAAAACAAAAGATTATTGGAAAAGTAGTAGGTACATACATGGGGTGCTTTTTGTTAGGGGTGCACATGGATCGGATTGGATCGGATTTTGGCTCAATCCGTGTCCAATCCACACTTAACTGATTTTTTATTTTTCCAATCCAATCCAATCCATTAAACATGCAAATCCAATCCTATCCAATCCACCGGATTACTGATTGGATCGGATTGTTTCGGATTTTTAATACCGGGGACGAGGTGGGCATATCTGAGGACGAGACTGTAGACGGCTAAGGTGGAGATCTGGCTACACGTGTGCGAGAGAGGTGTGGTCATGCGTACGCAAGAAAGATTGGGTTGTGCATGCACACAACTAGGGACGATGACAACATCCGACGGAGATGTGCGTGCCTAAGGGTAGATATGTGTGCGACACAAAAGGATGTCTTGTTTAGAAGGATCCCAAGGTTGTTTAGGATTAGGTATTATTATTTTTAAGAAGGGTGTTTTGTTTGGAAAATTGGAAGGGCTCGAAGGACATTGTGGGTAGGTAATGCTTTTTCAAAACCAAAAAGCGAGGTGGGTAATGGGGTTTCCAGCAAGTGGTGTGGAGTAAAGTTTGAGTTGGAATAAATTTTAACTATAAAGGTAGTAGCTTGGATATTTAATATAGCTTTCAAATAAAATTAAATCTACAATCTATTTTAATGATAAGAAATAAATTATTATATATTATTTATTTATCAACGGATTAACGGATTGGATTGGATCGGATTTTGATAATAATCCGATCCAATCCATAGATGAATGGATTTGTAAAATTTCAATCCGATCCGATCCATTGAACTTATAAATCCAAACCAATCCAATCCAATGACAACGGATTGGACCGGATTATGGATTTTATCCGATCCATGTGCACCCCTACTTTTTGTTATTTACAAGAGTTGAATTTTCGGAATTTACACGTATGTATATAAACATTTTGTAAAGGGTTTTTATTTGCTTGAGTTATGTACATAGTTCTCAAAATAATTTGAGTTTTTGCAAACATTTTGAAAATTTATTTTTGCAAATTAACTTGACAAATAATTCTTACAAACTTTTACAAATTTTGAAAATTATTTTGCAGAGATTTTCAAACAATATATATAAATTTATATAAAATATTTATGCAATCATTTCCCCAAATCTTTTGCAAGTAGATTTTCAAAAGATTTTAGTTCACATAATGAAAAGAAATTTTTACAACAAAACATTTTTACAAAGATTGAAAATAATTTACAAAACATTTTCCAAACAGTTTTTAAATAAATTTTCAAATCATTTTTCAAATGTTTTGCAAAACATTTTTACTCGATTTATTAATCGATATAGAAAAGAATTTTAATGAATTTTATACAAGTATTTTCTTTACACTTAGTTAATTGTATTTTAGCTATACTTATTGAAAAATACAAATGTACGAGTTATGGCTAAAGTATATATGGAGTATATACAACCCCCTTATACTTAGCTTGAGTTATGTCCTCATATATCATAGAGAAAAATATACCATAACTTGCACTGAGTATAAAAAATCCTATATAACAAGGATGAAAGAATGGACGAATGGGAAGTTGACTGTCCCTACTATACTTAGGATGAAATAATCCTAAGTCTAGCATATTGTACAGAAAGCTGGGAGGGTCAAGGGTGGGAATGTACATAATCATCGGCTCGACCTGTCCCCCCTATACTTAGGGTAAATATCCCTAAGTATAGATAGAGTGCCAAGAGTTGAGGGGACAGGTGAGGGATCTGAAAATGGGCAACTCGGGGTGTACACCCCCATACAAGGTACATCCTAAGTATAGAAAGGATGAAAGGGGTGACACATTTTTGGAAGAAAAAGAAAGATAAAAAATAAAAATAAGAAAAGAAGAAAAAAGAAAGATCACTCAAAAATATTTTGTTCTACTCTGTCTGAAACTGTAGAAGTGTTGCTTTCAGCTCATCTTCATATACAACTTGAATTGAGTCGACGACATGAATAAATGTATCATGCTCTAACTAAGGCTTCAGTAGTTTTCCATTGACTACAAAAGGTTGTGTGTCAACTGGTAATTCATATATCATCTCGTTGATGTGTCACGCTCATGTTTCACTGTAAACATGGGTGCACTAGCGAACGAGATAGGCTGGAAAATACAAATAATTAAAAATAAAATATTAAATAATTTTATTTATTTTTGGTTAAAATAAACAATATTTATTATCTTATATACTATTTTAATATATTTTTATTTATTTTTACAAGCTTATTCATTACAAGTTACTTTTTACAAGTGTCTTTATAGGTATATTGACATATGTTTGGAATATTTTTATTTTTTTTGTATTTTTGATTTTATTATTTTATTTTATTAATTTATATATTTATAAATTATTTTATATACATAAGTATATTTTTGTTATATTTTTCTGATGTATTTTGTACACTTAAATAAATAGGAGTATATAATATATAGGTATAAGTATATGTATTTCATCTTTGTATTTTTATATACTATTTATTTATGTGTTTTCAATATGGTTTTATTCTTTTTTAAATATGCACACATATTATAAATAATATTTACACAAGTATAAAAAAATATAAATTTGTAAAAATAATAAAGAATAAATAAAATGAATATTTTATTTAGGTATACTATACAATAGGGGTCCAAAACATATCCTTCACACCTTAACTCAAATTAAATGAAACCACCTTTATTAAATAACTTATTAAAAGTTATATACAGTTGAAGATAATTTTGATACATTTTGAATTTTTACTGAGGAGATATGGGTCTGGGAAGTTTAGGTTTTTGCCTTTTATTCTTAGTATAAAAAGTACATTATATATTATTTTTGTATGAAACCAATTTTGTATTTTTCTATATATTATTATCTACAATTTCATGTATAAAGTTTCTTTATTTGAGGTATAAAGAATAAAAAATAAAATAGGTCCAAAAAGGACTTATTTAATGAACGGGGATTTTTGATGGATTTTTGGCCTTTATCTCCCCCTACTTTATTCCTTGTCGACCTAGTCATCAAGATACCAAGGTCTCAGGGTTTAGGGTCATAAACTACCTTTGACATTTTATTCTTTTTCCTTTTTCCTTTATTCTATAATTTTGGCATTAAAATCTATATTTTATACATTAAAATGGAATAAATAATGAATGCTAATTTGAAAAATAAATGTTATTTACATGCATTAGCTTGGGTTTTTATGGCCAAAATGATAGAATAAATGTGATGAAATGGA
The DNA here is from genome assembly GCA_037367405.1 of Ottelia alismoides. Taxonomy (NCBI): domain Eukaryota; kingdom Viridiplantae; phylum Streptophyta; class Magnoliopsida; order Alismatales; family Hydrocharitaceae; genus Ottelia; species Ottelia alismoides. The sequence goes on from JAZKJV010011029.1 coordinate 161,513, forward strand.
GATTTATCACCCTCCCCCCCAATACTTGCCTTTGCTAGTTCCTAGCAAACACTTATGCAATAAGTGCAGAAAAGAAAATAAAGAAAAGAAAAAGAGAGAACTTGGAATAATTGTTGACTTTTAAACTTGTCTTAACAAAATCGAAGTTTGGGGATCTGAGATGGCCTTTGGATTAATGTTGTGTTCGAAACCACATGGAAGTCAGGAAGTGTAACACAACAACCCTCAAGTTCCATACTCCTATTTTCTAGTCCAATTCATAGCCAGGTCAGAACCATCCTCCCAGTCACGTACTCTTGCTACCTTGAAGTGATAGCTCTCCCCCGACAGAATCAATGGACTATCGAGGCGTCGCCTGATCTGTACAATCGAATGAGGAACAAGTAACTCACCCTCGTGGAGACAAATATTCCCTTCTAAAGTCAGGTACCCCTGATCTTTACAATCGAATGAGAAAGAAGTTTAGAAGAAGGAGAAATAAGTGGGAATGGACTAGTGTAGTCTTCATTCCCTTGTGAAGTCGGTCAATGTAACCTATTTTCACCAAGAAGTAGGCTTTTTCTGAAGCTCATATTTTTATGGAATTTTTGGTTATAAGCTTCTTTGGATATTTTCTTCAACTTTGTACAGCTTCTGCATTCTTGCTTGTGTCCTGGTGGATATAGCATCTTCTGTTCCACCCATTTTTGGGTCTTGGAAAAAGTTGTTTCAGTAGACCATTCCTCATCCAAAGGATTGTCTCAATCCATCTCTAGTCTTTGTATATCATTGTTACCAAAAGAAGTGGGTTAGAGTACCGGTGTCAGTGATAACTGGGATTTATCAAAGGTCTAGAAATCTCACAAGGTGAGAGATCCAATCGATGTGTGACCGCTCAACAAACCTTAGTTAGTCAAAAATTAACCCACAATATGAATAAATTAATGAATGGCAAAAATGTGGAGTTAAAATTTATTATAACTCTACATGCAAATGTGTATAGGTGTAAGCATGTGTGGAGGTCGAACACGGGGAGCAAACAGGAGAAGGAGGCAAAATGAATGTACAAAAAATCTATCTTTTATCTATTATTCAATTTATTATTTTTATGGTTTTTTAGTTTATATTTTTTAGTTTATTTTTATTTTTATAATTTTATATTTTCTTTTTATATTTTTCATTTTTTTATAATTCTTTTTTATTTAACTATAATATATATGTATATGTATAAATACAAGATAAGATATATATAGATACTTTAAATACATAAATATGTAAAAATAGTCAAAATAGAGTAAATAAGATATTTTTATATTTTTATATTTTTTTGTTATTTTTTGGATTTTTTTGCTAATTTTTATGTAATTTTAAAGTCAAAAATATCACAAATAAGGGATTAATTAAATACTCAAAATTGATTTGGGTTTTTTAAATAATAAATAAATCAAAAAATTACCCATATTAATTTTAATTCATAAATAATAATAATAATATGTAGATATTTATAAAACATAAAAACATATTTTTGGTATTTTTGGTGAATTTTTATATTTTTTGTTGGATTTTGGAGCTTTCTGATTTTTACCATTTTCTTTTGCTATTTATAGGGGTTTTTGTTTTCTGGACTGAATAAATACTGAAATATACTATATATAATTTTTTGGATTTTTTTTCAAAACATTTTTATATTTTTTGGTATTTTATAAATGAGACAGGGATTATTTAGGCTTCTTTTCCTTTTTAATAAATAGATTAAATGAACAAAATGCAAAGCAGACATATGTGAAAGTACAATGCATGTAGCATCTAATCCTATTTTTGTTGATTTTTAGGAGCAAGTTAGCTATTTTTAATAAATAGATAAATCTACAAAAATACGTCTTAGCAGGGGCATAACTACTAATAAAATAAATCTGGGAGTACAGATGCAATTTACCCAACATAATAAAACATTTATTTAATTTTTAAAGACTAATTTATAATATAAAAAATGCCAGTGTTTCTTTGCAAAATTTCTAGTGTCACGTGGGGACTATACGTGACGTTGGCAGGGACCAAAGTGCAAATACATAAAGATCTGGGGCTTAAATGTAAAATGCCCTATTTATTTACAATGTAAACTTTTATTTATAGAACTAATTATTATATACAAAAAGACATGGACTGGATATGCAATTTACCCCTAATAAGGCACGATCGAACGGTGCTGAAGACTTCACTTGACACGTGGCACGATCCTAACGACCCATACCACTTCGCATATGGACGCTGGAGATTAGATCACCGGAGATGATATGACAGTCGAAGCGAGGCTCCATTGGATGGCAGAGATTAAAACTTGAGCGGGGAGATCCATCGGACGGCAGCTGCTCTCCATGAAGAGCAACGAAGAACGGCTTCTTCCCCGATCTTCGTCCTCGATTTTCTCCCTCCGGCATTCTTCTTCGATGGCGATAGGCTCTACTCGTCCGAGGAGGCGATCCGCAGCTAATGGTAGTTGCACGGAGGTCTGGGAGGCTGTGTAGAGACCTGGCAAGCCCGATTAAGTTTAGAGCTCCAGGAACCTCCACTCCTGCAAAAAATCGACTCCCTTTGGAGTCCTTTGGCCCTCCAAACCCTGCATGAAACTCAGGAAACAAAACCAAGGGGCTGGGAGCTCTTATTGGTCGAAATGGATGGGAAATGGGCATGGCGGAGGTCTCCGGCAAGGGTGGTGGAGGTGGAGACCTGATCCTCGGATCCAGTGAGGATCTAAGTGAGCGAGGATGTGTGAGGCGAAAGGAAGCAAGAGAGGAATGGAATGAGGGCGAAAGCGGTGGTTGAAGACAGTCGGAGCACGCTGAAATGTTCGTTGGAGCAGAGATCCGGCGAACTATGAAATGGCTGATTACGGCTAATCCTAAGACCTAAACGCTAAACTAATGACAAAAACAAAATGCTAACATTAAAATCTACCTAAAATAATTGAAAGGCACAACTCTTACCTGGCGCTCATCTAAGGAGCAGAGGTCGTCGGCGCTCGGTGGCGTGGGTGCAACTCCACCCTCCATCCACCGCCGCAAGCTCAGGGGTTGCTCCACCTGTCACGTGGAGTCCTCGCTTTGGCTGAGATACAGGGTGTAGGGGGTTGAAGATGACCAAATTTGAGGAGGAAGACGGATGCCCTTATTTATCAACATAATGAGCACCCTTATTGACCGGGCAGGATGAAAGAAATGGCGCTATGTATAATGGATCTAATGATCGGGCATGTATGTACAATGATATGGGAACATTTCATATGAAGAACGCATTCGCGATAGATGGATGAAACACCCAGGATAAAGGGTGAAAGATCGGGGAAAAGATGGGCTGCGTCAAATCAGAAGCATGGGGGAAGTTGACCGGTGGTCAACTCGTGACATGACATGGTTGGTCCACATCATGTCGCTACAGGACAAAATAACAATTTTATTTAAGGGTTTTTATCAGTTCCGTTCCTCTGAGATACTGCAATATCAGTTATGCCCCTCCCCCTTTTGAAATATCAGATGTGCCCATATCTTCTTACAAAATTCACAGTTCTGCCTTTTTGTTATATCAGTTATGCCCCTACTTTACCTTAACAAAAGGGCAAAACTGTGAATTGTGCAAGAAGGTAGGGGCATAACTGATATTCCAAAAAAGGAAGGGGCATAACTGAAATTGCAATATCTCAGAGGGGCACAACTGATAAAAATAATTTATTTAAAGAATAATTATCTAAAATTCGTAAATGATTTTATTAATTTTTATATATAAAATAAAAAATGATTACTATTTTATTTAGTATTTTATTATGATTTTTATTTATTTTTTTGATGTATTTTTTTACAAGTTTATTTTAATGGCTTATTTATAGGTATAATTACCTATATTTTGTACATTTTTATTTTTATTTTATATATTTTATATATTTATAACTTATTTTTGTGAGTATGAATATATTTTTATTTTATTTTTATGATGTAATTTGTACACTTTAAATAAATAGATTAAATAAATAGATATATATTATGTAGGCATATTTACATGTATTTTACCTATATTTTATATACATCTTTTTATTTTAATGTACTTTATTAGGTTTTATTTTGATCTTGTATTTTAATATAATATAGACAATATTTTCAATATTATAAAGAATATAAAGAATTAAAAAATAAGTTTCCCCTTTTATTAATTTACAGGTATAATCATAAGTGTTTTTCCTGTATATTTACATAGACTAATTTATTTTTCATTTTCGTTTTGGTTTTATGCTTGTTTTAGCATGAACATATGTTATAGATAATATTTACAAAATTATAAAAATATGAATTTGTAAAAATAATAAGGGATGAATAAAATGAATATTTTTAATTGGTAGAATGTACAATAGGGGTCAAAAACATAACTTTCACATAGTAACTCCAAAAAATATAAAACCACCACCATTAAATATCTTGTAAAAAAATATATACAATTAGAGGTGATTTTGATATGTTTTGAGTTTTTATTTGAAAGATATGGATATGTGAAGTTGGGTTTTGGCTTTTTATTTTGTACATAAAACGAAAGCTGTATATTATTTTTGTACAAACTCAATTTTATTTTTATTTACATTATTATCTACAACTTTTATGTTCAAAGTTTCTTCATTTGATGAATAAATAATAAAGAATAAAATAGGTATAAAAATTCTTAAATAAAGAATGACTAAATGGAATTTTTATTCTATTTTTGGCCCTGATCTCCCCCTACTTTATTCGTTGTCGACCAACTCAATTCTTGACTTGGTCTCGGGGTTTAGGGTCATAAAATATTTTCGATATTTTATTCTTTTTCCTTTCTTCTTTTTATTCTATAATTTTGACATTAAAAACCTTATTTTATATACAAATAATACAATAAATAATGAATGCTATTATGCACAAATTAATGCTATTTACATGCATTTGCTAGGGTTTCTAAGGCCAAAATGATAGAATAAAGGTGATGAAACGGGGAGTCATTATTTAGCAATCCCAAAAAATAGTTCCTGAGCCACCCTTGACGAAGCGACCTTGCATCATCCCAACTTAGACTCCCAAAATATTTCATCAGTTCATCTGGGTTGAGCTAAGTGCTAGGTGTGAGGTTTCCAGTTAAGTCACTGTCTCAAGAGTCTTACGGATGATATGAAGGGTTCTATTTAGGCATATTGAATTGATTCATGAACATAGTCTTATGGAACCTAAAGAATTAAGTCAAGGTGACTTGAAATATCTCCACTTCCAGTCCTTAATGGTTCCTCTAAAATTAAGTGGATTAAGGTCTATTCCAAGTTCTAATCTTCATACTTTATTTACACTTGTTCATGTGTCTAGGTTATTCTGAAAAATGCGAATGCTATGCACAATGTAAAAAAAATATTTGTGTGATGCAATTATCTGATTTTGAACTTTTTATGGATTTTTCAAAAAATAGTTTTGCAAATTTTTATGCGATTTTTGAAAAGCTTTTTGCAAATATTTTTGGGTTTTTTTTTAAAATTTTGCAAATTTTTAGGACTTTTTCAAAACAAAAGATTTTTGGAAAAGAAATAGATACATATATTTACACGGGGGTGCTTTTTGTTATTTACAAGAGTTGAGTTTTAGGAATTTATAGGTTTGTATATACACGATTTTGTAAAGCATTTTTATTTTCATTAGTTATGTACATAGTTCTAAAAATAATTTGAAAAGATTTTTGCAAACATTTTGAAAACTTTATTTTTGCAAACTAAATTGACAAATAATTTTTACAAACATTTACAAATTTTGAAAATCATTTCGTAGATATTTTCAAATAATATATATAGATTTTTCAAAAATATTTTTGCAACCATTTTCCTAAATCTTTTGTAAGTAGATTTTTAAAACACTTTATTTCACACAACGAAAAGAAATTTCTATAAACAAAATATTTTTACAAAAGTTGAAAATATTTTCCAAACAGTTTTTAAACGATTTTTCAAAGAAATTTTCAAATTATTTTTCAAACATTTTGCAAAACATTTTTATTTGATTTATTGATCGGTATACACCAATAATTTTAATGAATTTTATACAAGTATTTTCTTTATACTTAATTAATTGTATTTTATCCATACTTATTGAAAATTACGAAAGTACGAGTTATGACTAAAGTATATATAGAGTATATACAACCCTCTTATACTTAGCTTGAGTTATGTCCTCATAGATCAGAGAGAAAAAGGGAAGACATAACTCCTACTGAGTATAGAAAAGCCTATACTACAAGGATGGAAGAATGAATGAATGAAATAATCCCAAGTATAGCAGACTGTACACAAAGCGGGGAGGGTCAACGTGGGAATGCATGAAATCATTGGCTCGACATGTCCCCCTATACTTAGAGTAAAATATCCCTAAGTCTAGACAAAGTATAAAGAGTTGAGGGGACATGTGAGGGATCTGAAAATGAGCAACTCGGGGTTTACTCCCCCCATACTTAGGACAAGGGACGTCCTAGGTATAAAAAGGATGGAAGGGGTGACACCTTTTCGGAAGAAAAAGATAGATAAAAATGAAAGAAGAAAAGAAAAAAAAAGAAAGATGATTAAAAAATATTCTGTTCTACTCTGTCTGAAACTGAAGAAGTTGTTGCTTTCTGCTCATCTTCATATTCAACTTGAATTGAGTCAACGACAGACATAAATGTATCATGCTCTAAGTAAGGCTTCAGTAGCTGCCCATTGACTAAAAAAGGTTGTGCATCAACTGACAATTCAGATATCATCATGCTACCATTGTCGAGCACATGTTTTACGGTAAATGTGGGTGCACTAGTGGACAAAATAGGCTGGAAAATACAAATAATTAAAAATAAAATATTAAATGATTTTAATTAATTTTGGTTAAAATTTATAAAATATTCATTATTTTATGTAGTTCTTTAATATGATTGTTATTTATTTTTAAAAGCTTATTCATTACAAGTTACTTTTTACCAGTGTATTTATCGTATATTGACCTATGTTTGGAATATTTTATTTTTATTTTTATTTTGTATTTTAGTATTTTATTTCCTTAATAATATATTTATAACTTGTAATTATATAAATAAATATATTTTTGTTTTAATTTTCTGATGTATTTGTACAACTAAATAAATAGGAGTATATAATATATATGTACAAGTATAAGTATTTGATCTATGTATTTATATACACTATTTTATTTTTGTGTTTTCTATATGGTTTTATTCTTTTCTAAATATGTACATATATTATAAATAATATTTTCACAATTATAAAAAATATAAAATAATAAATATAATAAAAAATAAATAAAATGAATATTTTATTTAGGTATACTTTACAATAGGGGTCCAAAGTCTAATTTTCACACCTTAACTCTGAATAAAATAAACCACCTTCATTAAATAGCTTATTAAAAGTTACATGCAATTAAATATTATTTTGCTAATTTTGACTTTTTATTGAGGATATATGGTTGTGGGATGTTTAGGTTTTTCCTTTTTATTCTTTATATAAAAAGTACACTGTATATTATTTTTGTATGAGATCAATTTTGTATTTTTCTATATATTATTATCTACAACTTTCATGTGCCAAAGTTTCTTGAGGTATAAAGAATAGAAAATAAAATAAGTCACAAAAAAATGACTTATTGAAGAATAAATGGATAAGGATTTTTGATGGATTTTTGGCCCTTATCTCACCCTACTTTATTTCGTGTTGACCCAGTCATCAAGATGCCTAGGTCTCGGGGTTTTGGGTCAAAAAATATCTTTGACTTTTATTATTTTTCTTTATTTCATTTATTTTTTAATTTTGGTATTAAAACTATATTTTAGACATAAAAATGGAATTAATAATAAATATTAATTTGTACAAAATAATGTTATTTACATGCATTAGCTAGGATTTTTAAGACCAAATGATAGAATCACAGTGATGAAATGGAGATTCATCACGAGGCTTGAAGGAAGAACACAGACGAACTCACTGCAGAGCTGGCTTTGATCTGGGATTTCTGCGTCCTCCGACGGGCAATCTCTTCTCCAATGGGTGCTACTCCTTCATGATGTCCCTTCACATATGAGGTGCGCTCCAAATGGTTCCAGGTCTTCACGAGCGAGACATGGGGTTTGTTTAGGTTCCGATGACCTAGGGGGCAAAGGGGAGCTTTGATTCGAGTCCCCCATGTGTTGGTTGTAGTCCATGATCTACAAAAAAATCAGACAGCTCGAGGCGACTATCCTCGACCCAAAAAGAGCAGATGGGGTTCCGTGGATGGTGATGTAGTGAAGCTCCGGCGTATGGTGGAAGATGGAACTAAACACCTTGATTTTGAGCAAGAATCAAGGGGGAAGTGGGTGGATTATGTGGAGAACACGATGGGAAGTGAACTGGGAAGAAGAGGAGTGGTCAAAATAGGAGGAAAAAGTGGCCGGAGCTCGGAGCTTCGGCGACCTAAGACAGAGCTAGTCTTAACTAAATTGAGAAATTAAACCATGAACTAAGTGCAGAATGAAAAGGCATGAAGTAAAACCTAAAATGATGGATAAATCACCTCAACCATGCTTGGAAGCGCAGGAGGCTGAACCATGCGGAGGTGCTCCGACGGTGGCTGGATACACCACTTCCACTGATCCTGCTTGCTGCAGACCAGAGCTCCACATTCCTAACACCAACACGAGTCTCCTGATTATGATATGAGGGACTGAGCTCGGCAAAAAAGGGAGAAAGACCCAAAAAGAACATGGAAGGGGGGGTTTTATAGACATGTGGGGGTGATGTTTCGAGGGATGATAACGTGAGAAGAAGCGGGGGTTGGTGAGGATGGAGAGGTCGGCGAAGAGGACGAGTGTGTCGGGGTCATGATTGTGGAGGTCTCAAGGCAAAAAAGGTGCGGGACAAAGTGTGATAATTTGATGAAATTGGGCGCCCCCTGCATATGACACAAGCGACTAGGGTTGGGGTACAATTGACCTAGGGTCAACGAACAACAGCTCATGGTTGGTCCACATGGACGAACCGGGAAAAAGATAGTCAAAATTCATTTGTAAATTCGATAAAAAAATATTAAAATATTTATTTAATTTTTGGTTATAGAATAAAAATGTTCCTAATTATATGTAGTATTTTATTAATATATTTATTTCTTTTTTAAGGTTATTAATTAGGAGTTAGTATTTACATGTCTAATCATGGGTATATTTACCTATATATTGTATATTTTCTTTTTATTTGGTATTTTAGATTTTATTATTTTATACACATAATTTATATATTTAAAAATTATTTTAATACACTTAAATATATTTTTATTGCATTTTTATGAAGTTATTTGTACCTTTAAACAAATATGTATATTTATTATATACGTATATGTATAGGGTATTCACCTATGTATTGAAATAGACTTATTTATTTTATTTTATTTTAATAGTTTTATTTAATTTTAATTATGGGTATGTGTTTTAAATAATATTTATAAAATTATAAAAATATGAATTATTAAAGATTATAAATAATAAATAAAATGAATATTTTATTAAGTATATTATATAATAGGGGTTCAATACCTAACTTTTGCATCTTAACTCCAAATTAAATGAAACTACCTTCATTAAATAGTTAATAAAAAATTATATACAATAAAGGTGCTTTTGATGAATTTTGAGTTCATATGGAGAAGATATAAGTCTGAGAATTTTGGATTTTGAATTTTTATTCTGAGTGTAGAAAGCACAATATGCATTATTTTTGCGTGAAATAAAATTTGTATTTTTCTATATATTTTTATCTTTAACTTTTATCTTGAGGATTTTATTATTTGAAGTGTAAAAGAAATAAAATAAAATAGGTCCCAAAAATCAATTATAGTTGAATTAAAATTAGGGTTTTATGTATGGTTTTCTGTGTATCTTTGTATAGTTTTTCTGCCCCATCTCCCCCTGCTTTATTCTTTGTCAACTAATTCATCATTATGACTGTATCTCGGGGTTTAGGGTCACTCAACTGTTAGCCATGTGAGCTTGAGGAGAGCCATTCTTACAATAAATGTTATTGCAATATTTGATTTATCAATAAAAGTTATTGATTCTTTCACTCCCTTTTCTGAGATTAAATGAATGAATGTACTATAAGGTCCCTCTGTACACTGTACTATAAGGTCCCTCTGTATACTTACGGTTATGTACCATGGCCATATTAATACAACTCTCGATTCAATAACTGAATTATAGAGGTTGGTGCTTGGATGAATATCTAAGGAGTTAGACTGAGGACTCATCAAGCACCGTCAAATGATTGGTAAGAGATGATCTCCAGCCTGAGTAGGAGATGGAAATCCTCTCTAATTAGGATGACATATGACCTACCTCTTGATGCAGGTCCTCTGCATGGGAATAGAGATTCGGAGGAGTCAGATTAGTTAGGTTAAAGAGTTGACTTAGCGAGATCGAGATAACCAAAGTCCTATGTCATAAGCTATCACGATATAGGCACACATCCTCTGACCGGAGACAAATAGATTGATGACCTAACCAAGGTCTATACACCAATGAGCTGGTGTGCATATGAGGGCATATGAGTAATACGATCTCTCAAAGGGATCATACATGTTCACTTGTGAACCGGAAGACATGAGCTCACTCATGAGGTATTGGGACCGATCAAATTACATGCATGGTCGTCGTGCTTTGGAGGCATGACAATAATTTGAAGGTATGATATATGCTTTTGGAAAGCATATGATCGATACCAACTTCCAATGACCAAGATTGAGAAACTTGATGATGAAACCCTAAAGATGACAATGTAAAATTGATCTATATCTCCGTTTTTTTCAAAGGTCTTCTAGTATGCAGGATGTACATGTATTAGGAATACTTGAGGGTGATGTGATCATAAACGATTGTATAACTATGAAGCTTCCTTTTCGAGGGAGTGATGAAACATGTTTGGATTTTAGTGACTCCTCCCAGTAGAGAAGTTATCTTATCTTGGTCCAAGGGTTGGACATTGATATGAATGAGATTCAAATGCAATGAGAAGATTAGATTTGTAGCCTTGATTAAATCAAGCATCTATGAGAGGTCCATGAGATCTAGATTTGAGATGCGATCTCAATATCCAAGTCACTATACGTGGAATGTACAATCACCATGTCCTTATGTCCAAGTATCTGCGAAGAAACCACATTTTTCTTAGAAGAGTTCAAGAATAATTCCATTGTTGAATTATATCTAAACATTGAAACATGGATAATTAAATGTGATTTAATTATCATGAATAATGTGTATTTGATTCATATTAATTGAATGCATGAGAATGATGATCCAATGTAACTAAATGTGATTTAATTGTTATGTATATGAATAATGTAGATAGCACTATCCAATTATCCATATATATATTATAAATGTGATTTAAAATATATTAGAGAGAGACTAATTGTGATTTATATTTATCGATTAATTATTGATGTGAATTGGATTCACATTGGATGATTAATTGAAAATATAATTAAATTTTGTTTTGGATTGTGAATCTGATTCACATAATTCCAATGCATGATTTCAATCTTCACAAGATAATTATGAATTATTTTTGTGAGGTAGTCTTGTAAATTCCATGACATAGTGTAATCTCATGAATTGGAATGAGATTGACTCATTCCAAGTCAAGAGGGTGGGCAACCGCATTGTCCTAGAGGGACTTGGTGGTCGCCCTCCCTTTTTAGGGATGAGGCAATCTCTTCCTCCATTATCTCCAAGATTAAATGATTTAAATTCTAAATTAATTATATTGTTGAACAATATATATTAATTTAAATTAAATTAGTTGTTGTTGTATTTTTACAATAAAATCATGACCATTGAAACCAACACAATCAATCTCATCCATTGATTTTGTGTTGTCCATGGGTTGAGATCCATGGACTCCCAAAACTCTATATAAGAAAAGGCACCTCCTTGCTCTTCGGACGACTTCGACAATGACTCTCTCTCTCTCTCATTATCATGCCAAGCCTTGTCCTTCTCCTTGAGTTGCTGTCCACTCCTCTCTTAGAGAGAAGGTCGTCTTCGTCGTCGCATCGCCATTGTGTTGTCGCTTCGACGCCTCTTGTGTCTCCGTATTCCTTGGTACGTCTCACTCGTGAAGAAGGCATTCGATCTCGTGAGACGAGATCAAGAGATTCATTGCTTGGATCATTGACTTGGATTGCGAGAAGCATGTGACTCATCTCCGCGCTTGCAAGCGTCTCCTCCGACGGATTGGACTTGAGAAAGGAAGTATCTTCTCTTAGAAGCTCGATTGCAACCACTCTACAAGAGGTATTCCTTTATCTATCATGTGATTATATGAATTGATCCAAGAAGTGTTCTTGGATCATTTGTTTTCATCGATTAAAATTTTAAAATTCTACTGCACGGAGCAACTAGTGCGACTAGTCGCTCTCGATCGTATATGATGCGATCCTCACACTTTCGTGATGCACTTAAGGATTCTCCCATATCATTTAAGTATTATCATTGCCTTGGGTAGGAGGTTTTGGATACGATCCATGAACTTAGGAAGACTTGAGTTCATTAGGGCTTGTGAAAATTTTATCGCATGTCATTCACGAAGCCCTACTTTGTGATTATTTTTTACCCTGTTTAAATTAATTAAACACAAAATTATCATTTTGATTATGGTATTCATTAGAAAAGGAAATCATAGGGTTTGATTTTGCATGATTTGGAATCCTATAACTCAAGTTATGATCTTTTTTATGAACACATATCCACTGTTTCGGGGATGACGAATCTTGACGTAATTAAAGAGTTAGTTACTATTTTGAATCATATAGAAATGCGTAATAATCACTTGAATTATGTTATAAATCAAATTAACTTTGGATTTATATTATAAGGAAATTTGCTAACAAATTGCCAATCCTATTCAAGCAAGCTTGTTTGTTGGAAGGGAAATTGAGTAACCAATTTGTGATCAAGATCATATCTAATCAATTATTGGTTAAGGTATTGTAATTTAAGGAAATAATTATCATCAAATATTTCTTAAATATTTATACATAATTATTCCAGAAAATTAACCATTAATTTCACTAGTTTATTAAATAACAATCACAAGATTCTTGATTAGGAATGTAATTTCCAGCAGTGACCCTTACTTACTAAAATTAGCATATCTCAATCAATTTAAATACAAATCATGAAAAATGGTTTTGATTATTATTATATGAAATAAATTTGGTTGAAAAATTGATTATCATCTCAAGTACAAAATGATCAATTTGTCATTATCCAAACCGAGGCGGATATGGTGTCTAGTCGGGGAGCGTTGGGGTAGCAGGTTGTTCCGTGAGTAGTCTGTCCCACACCAGTCGGTACTGGTCATGACAATGAGTAGGGAAGGGATAATGCTTGAGAGATCATGATGCATTTTTCTAATTATAAAAATTCTAAATAATACATATTTTTTGAAATAATACCATCCTTTCAAGTAACAACCAAATTTGTTGGTTGATTGAATTGGATTGATAATTGATTTAATGTTACTAAATTAATTATATCCAAATTAAAACACTCTATTATAAATAGATGTGTATTTTTCTTGGAAAAATTAATTATATGAATACCCATAATAATTAATTAGAATTTGAGTATGAAGTGGAGGGTCACATAAGTGACATCCATGGTCTCCCGTCAAGGCAAAGGGTTCCGTCGCCAGGGATTGTAGGTAGGAGACGTCTGTCCGAATTGACATCTCTTGCATACAAACGCATCTGGATCGGGCTCTTTGCTTCTCGAAAAAATAAGTCCCTATACGTAGTGGCTACAATATCGAGTCCTCATATTATTGGGGTGATATTTGATTACATATAACGAGTTTTAAGCATGTTGACGGTTGGTTCAATTAACCCCGGGTCAACATCACCTTAAGAGTGGTGGGTGCGGGTGTTAAAGATCGAATTGGAAAATGCAAGTTGGACTTGCAAGGCGGAATGTATCCTCACTTCTTTTTGTCCGAGTTTCAACTTCTTATATTATTGGGATGCAACAAAGGTAAAGAGGAGATCCAGATCTTACTAGAGATATAACGATAAGTATATTTCTTGCTTTAAAAGTGATTAAGTGAATGAACTTTCAAAGTTGAAAAGGCAAGACTAATTTGATTAAAAACTCCTTAGTCAAATAAATACAATTGAATATATAAGTATTTATATGTTCTAATATAGTGCATTTTTAATTTCAGAAAAAATGAAGTCTATATACTAACTTAACAGGCTCTTGGAGATCAATCAGTTGACCGAACCAAATTATTCAGATTGGATCCCAAAATTGGATCTTATCCTTTGTGTTGAGTGCATCTCTTATGAGATGTCAAAGGACAAGTACACATACCCAAAGACTCCGTAAGAAATTAATTTTAATGAAAAATATGATGAAGATCATATTTTGGCAAGATGTTACATTCTCGGTTCAATGTCCAATGTGCTTCAGAAGCAGCATGTGGAGATGAACACTTGCCAAGAAATCATGTTGAATATGATAGAAACGTTCGGTGATGTACACCGCATACATCGTTATAATATAATGAAAGAACTTATTCGCTGCAAGATGTAGGATGGGACATCTGTCAGAGAACATATACTCAAAATGTTTGGGTACCTTTCTAAGCTGGAAACCCTGGGAGCCTTCATGGACTCAGATTGCAGGATAACTTCATTATGTTGTCGCTCCCTAAGTCTTTCAACAACCTTGTGGTCACGTTCCATATGAGCAAAGTTGACTATACTAACGCTGGGCTATTGTTTACATTAAAGTCTGTAGAAGATGTAATGAAGAAGGATGACCCCTCTAGCAGTGCAATGGTTGCACAAGTCAAAGGAAAGCGTGGTCGGAAGCATGGTTCTTGGAAGGGTCTGGTCCAGAAGAGAGAGACAAAGAGTCAAGGTATTGGCTCATCTTCTAATGCATCCACTTTGATAGCATCGAAGAAAACCGATGTATGTCAATGATGAAACCCAATTTCGTTGTCATAATTTGCAGATATTAACCCCCTAGCTTAGACTAAGTGTCAATAAAAACCAGAAAAATCCTTGCATATATCTGACCCCTAGAATAAATTTAAAATACAAAAACAACAAAACTAAAATCCGTAGTGTTTTTGTCCTTAAAAACGCTCGTAGAATTATTTTTCTCCTTCTATTTGACCCCATCTCTATTTTTGGTGAACATGAAATTGTAGATCTCATCGAGATCTACAACTTTCATGTTTTGAGTTTTTTCAAATTTGGTCATTTTCCCTTCCTTTTTCACTTTTTTTGTCGAAATAACCTGATTGGGCCACGTGACACTTTCTGATTGTGCCACGTGGCCCGCTCCTTCACACGCCACGTGCCCCCATTTCCCCATCGTCCGATTCACTCTTATCGCCCTCATCACGACCGTTTATCTCCACTTCATTCCAGGCCCTCTGATACTCCTGATCTCATCTCCTCCGTCCACTAACGCTTTTATCTTAGCTCACCACGCGTCTTTCCATTAGCCACACGATCATCTCTCGATGCTTCCATCTCGATCGCTTCGAACCTCAGCCCTTCGATCATTACCATGATCTCATCATCGCCGTCCACTTCTGCCCTCCTATGCGCATGACACGTGGTGCTCTTTATGACCACCCGATCGTGCCGCCCTCGATCAAATCCATACCGCTCAAACGCGTCTAATTCTCAACCATTGGATCACGCGATCCAACGGCTGAGACCCCTTCGTCTACCTCCGAGCCCCCTTCTATCCCACGTTTTCCACCTCTCCTTCCCATATCCCCCTTTCCATTTCCTCCACCTTCTCCGCCAACTTCTCTTCTCACTAACTACTCCCCGATGAAGACCCATCATCCACCTTCCTCACGTACATCCACTTCCTCTATGAATCCCTCTCGTCTGCTCCACACATCCCCCACAAAACTCGTCGTCAACCACCTGGACCCCCAAACTCCACCTTCAAATACACCTCCGCCACCACCTTTCCTCTCCGTCTGCCTTTATATGGAGCTTCACCCAGCACCTCCCCTCCTCCCTGTGACAGGGGGAGCGATTGATGGCGCCACAATGACGTTTGCTCCCAGCATCGACCCCTGGCCAATGTAGGCCAGGTTCGCGGTGTCCCACCACTGCCAAGCTGCTCCCCATGGCTGGGGGAGTTCAATGATGACCGGAGTGCCACCGATGCTCATCCCAAGCCATCGCCGACCGCCAAAAAACCAGGTAAGTCCCTCTGATTTTCTTTACATTCTTGCTTGATTTCTCCAATTTAATTCGTCGCCTCTACGCATCTTCACCTTTCAATGATCGTCCATCTAGATGCACCATACATCAACCGTCCATGCACTACCATCCAACCATCCCCTTGATCCTCCATAGCCTCCTTCCACGCCGACCCATCCCATCTCTGATCACGTCAGAGAAGATGATTTGGACTTCCGCTTCTTCGCTCTGCAAGGCCTTCACATCACCTCAATCCACTCACGAGTTCACACGCGATGCTTCAGCTATGGGAACTAACACTGCAGGTATTCAATGAATGGAGAAAGCACACTTGCTCCGATCTCCTACTCTACCTCCGGTGACTCTTCATCGTCAGCCGCCACCAATCACCCTCACGACGCCTTTGAGCTCATCCCATCTTCGCGGAGGCCTTATCATCCTTCCGCGACCTTCAGGCAACCGTGGTGACGGCGGTGGTGCTCGTATGGGATCGCCGGAGGTCCAATCGCGCCGCCACCCCACGAAGGAGGAAGAAGCACCGAGGAGTAGCAGCAACCGTTGGGTGGCACAACCCAGTGCTTATCCAATGATCATTATTTCTCCACGTCGCCGCTTCTGAGGCTCCGAGGTTCGAGCAACCATACCAACAACTGAAGATATTACAGTCTGCCATGTCGCCCGAACCGCCCCTAAGCTGAGGGTCATCACGATTAGACATCATTCGATCTTCCTAGATCGTATGGCCCACTGTCAGCCACGTCGCCACGAAAGCCTGCAGGCTTGGGTAGCCCGAGCCTACTCCGAGCCAGTTGCCGAAGCACCAGAGCCCTTTGAGCCAGCTCCGAACCTGTGTTCCACGCCGAACCTAGCTTCCACGTGCTAATCACGTGCAGGCTTGGGAAATTTGCAAGGATGTCCTCATGACTTCTTCAAATTCCATACAGGTCCTCAGATCACGTGTCACCCACATGTGCCTGGGGTAATTTGCACCCTACATCCTATGGGTTTTAATAATTGCAAATATAGGCCAACGTGTGTGGGTAATTTACAGGGAAGGCCTTACGACTTCTATTATTTGCATTTCAGCCCTTTCTAGGGACCTATTTGCCATATTTTTCATATTTATTTCATGTTTTTTCTTGCATTTATGCCCCTGGTTTCTTTTATTAATATCTTGAGCATCTGAGCTCCTTTTGAGTTGATTTTGGTCTCGTTTTGAAGCTAGTTTAATTCTCTTTATAATGGCATAATTTATTTTATATTTTGACACTCCTAGTTTTGATGTCTCAATTTAAACCAAGTGTCTCACATATAATGTTTCTTACGCCTTGTATTACTTCACTAATGGGACTAGCTTCATAATTTGAACCTGAATTGACTAATGTTTATGGCTCAAATATTTTGTCAACTTAGGGCATATTAGCATCATTGAAACATTGCATTTCCTTGCATTAAAAAAATCAAATAAAAATGCATTTCTCATGTTTATTTATGAATTGTGTCTTCATGTGCATTCTATGACCTATGAACTTATAATTCAACGTTTAATTTAAGTAATAAGAGTCTAACTAATACTTAAGAGTTTCGTGTCCTTGAGTTCGACCTTGGCTTGCCCAAGTAAAATAAAATTCAACCACTTTGCCCTTAATTGATACTTATATTAAGTGGTCTTTGACGCATCTGATTCGGCCAACTGCAATGATGTTAGAAGTGTTAAAAACACACTATTAAGAGGCTGAATTTTCAGAATCGTCAGTCAACACTACAAGAAGTCGGGGCACTGGAAGCGCAATTGTCTGGATTACTTAAAGTCAGTCGACAAAGGTAAAGACCCAACATGTATGAAATATACTTTGATCATTGAAACTAGTTTCTTGTTGGACGAGAAGGAAGTTGGGTTTTAGATTCTGGTGCTTTTGTTCATGTATGCAATTTGTTGCATCTATTTCAGGAAACTAAGAGTCTAGATGAAGGGGAGATAGTCATCCAGATGGGATCTGATGCAAGTGTTGTAGAAGTCGCTGTCGAGAGCTGCCGACTATCATTATCTAGTGGAAGAGTCCTAGTACTTAAAGAGTGTCTTGATGTACTTGAAGTCAGAAGGAATTTAATATCTGTACCTAAACTTGTTAGAAGTGGATATTCATTCCTTTTCTGTAATAAACTAGTCATAAGTCATTATGATAAACATATTGCGGATGGTATTTTGACTTCTGATGGACTCTATGAATTGTGTATTGATGAACATGTCATGAATGTTACTACCACTAATAAAAATCCTAAAAAAACCAGGAAGGATGGAAATTATTCAAACATGATTTGACATTAAAGACTAGGTCATGTATCTATTGATAGGATCAATAAATTGATAAAGGATGGATCCTTAGATTTTCTACAGGTTCAATCTTTGCCTACCTGCAAAAATTGTATTCGAGGTAAAATGACTAGGATGCCTTTTCATAACAAGGTTACACGATGCAAAAGAATTCTTGAACTAATACATACTGATGTATGTGGTCCCTTCAGTACCACGACTCGAAATGGATATGGATATTATTTGATATTTATTGATGATCATTTGCGATACGGGTTTATCTTCCTATTACGTCATAAATCTAAAACCTTTGAAAAGTTCAAAGAATTCAAGGCTTTGGTTGAGAACCAAACTGATAGAAAGATTAAACGGATTCGATCTGACCGAGGTGGCGAGTACCTCTCATATGAATTCAAGGAATACCTTAAAGAGAATGGAATTGTCTCCAATCTCACTCCTCTTGGAACCCCCAACTTACTGGTGTTGCTGAGAGACGCAACAAGACCATCATGAATATGGTTCGTTCAATGATGAGCGAAGCACATTTACCACTTAGTTTTTGTAGATATGCAGTAGAGACTATAATACATATCATGAACAAGATTCCTACAAGTTCTATACCTAAGACTCCTCATGAGCTCTGGTATGGAACCAAACCCAGTATTAACACTTGAGAGTTTAGGGTTGCTTGGTCCATGTGAAGAACATGTGTGCAAGTAAGCTAGAATCTCGCACTCGAGAGTGCTACTTCATTGGGTATGTTAAGTATGGTATTGGATGTCAGCTTTATGACCCTAAGACTCAGAAGGTTTCATCTCTAGAGATGTGAAATTTCTGGAGGTTGACTTCCTTTAAAGGTGAAGACAAAAATGAAGTAGAAGAACTCATTGAATCCACTAAGGATTCTGAGTTTCCTGAACCAAAAACTGAAGAGATAAATAAAGATGAACTACCCATACCTCTTCGAAGGAGTTCGAGGGTGGTTGCGCCTCTTGAAAGGTATGGATACCATGTGTCATGTGAAACATACAATGATCCCACTTCATTTGATGAAGCACTCATGGATCATGACATGGATAGATGGACGCTAGCAATGAAGTTAGAGATTGACTCCATGCATAAGAATGGTGTGTGGACCCTAGAGGATCCACTTGAAGGGGTAAAACCCATTGAGTGTAAATGGATCTTCAAGAGAAAGAGGGGACCTAATGGGGAAAGTAGAGACTTTCAAGGCACGACTCATAGCCAAAGGCTACAAACAGAGAGAAGGCATTGACTAGGATGAGACGTTCTCTCCTATGGCTATGCTTAAGTCCATCAGGACACTGCTAGCTATAGTTGCATCTCTTGACTACGACATCTAGTAGTTGGACGTCAAGACAGCTTTCCTCAATGGATACCTCGAGGTGGTTATCTGTATGGAGCAGCCCCAGGGCTTCATAACCGTGGAAGGTAAAGTATGCAAGCTGAAGAAATCCATCTATGGGATCAAACAAGCTTCTTGTAGTTGGAACATCAAATTTGATGAAACCATAAAGAGTTATGATTTTGGGTAGAATACCGATGAATCTTGTGTGTACAAGAAGCTTAGTGGGAGTGCCATTGTGTTCATCGTGCTTTATGTAGATGACATCCTTATCATTGGGAATGATATAAGGATGATGATCAATGCTAAGATTTGGTTGTCCCATACCTTCAAGATGAAATATCTTGGAGAACCCTCTTACATCTTAGGTCTGAAGTTGTTCAGAAACTGAGAAAAGAGGATATTGGGATTATCAAAACATGGATACATTAAGAAAATTCTTGAACATTTACGTATGGATAATTCCTAGAAAGGTTTCCGTCCCTTAAGACATGGTATCCACCTATCTAAAGGGATGGCTCCTCAAACTATTGAGGAAAAGAAAGCCATGGCTGGATGCCCCTATGCATTAGTTGTAGGAAGCTTAATGTACACCATGATGTGTACTAGGCTAGGTATCTGCCATGCATTGGGAGTGGTAAGTCGTTACAATTCTTGCTATGGAGAACAACACTGGAATGCAGTGAAGAACATTTCAAGTATCTAGACGGACACAAGATTACATCTTGGTCTATGGAGATGGTGATATCCAAGTCCTAGGATACACAGATTAAGATTTCCAGTCGTATATTGATGATCGAAAGTCAACATCAGTGTTTGTGTTAATGTTGAACAGTGGTGATGTGAGCTGGAGAAGCAAGAAGCAGGACACTGCAACATATTCCAAAACAAAAGTCGAATACATTGCCACATCGGATGCTGCAAAGGAGGCAGTGTGGTTGCACAAGTTCATCCTAGAACTTGGCGTAGTTTCCTTTGATACTCCCATCCTGCTACTCTGCAATAACATGAGAGCCATTTCCAGACGAAGAAACCCAGATGGCATCAAAAGATCAAGCACATAGAAAGGAAATACCACATCATTCAGGAGATTCAAAAGCGTGGCGACATCGTCATAACCAAGGTGGCCTCTGCCGACAATGTTGCTGGTCCTCTTACCAAACCTCAGACACAGAAGGTTTTCGACCATCATGTAATGAGTATGGGTTTAAGGATTGTACGTGCATGGTTTTGAGGTATAGTGGAAGATTGTTAGCCATGTGAGCCCAAGCCGAACCATTCTTACAATAAATGTTATTCTAATATTTGATTTATCAATAAAACTTATTAATTCTTTCACTCCCTTTTCTAAGATTAAATAAATGAATGCACTATAAAGTCCCTCTATACAATTAGGGTTATGTACCATGGCCATCTTAATAATCATACAGCTCTTGATTCAATAATTGAATTATAGAGGCTAGTGCTTGGATGAATATCTAAGGAGTTAGATTGAGGACTCATCAAGTACCGTTGAATTATTGTTAAGAGATGATCTCCAGCATGAGTAGGAGATGGAAATCCTTTCTCATTAGGCTTACATGTGACCTACCTCTTGATGCAGGTCCTCTGCATGGGAATAGAGATTCAGTGGAGTCAGATTAGTTAGGTCAAAGAGTTGACTTAACGAGATCGAGATAATCAAAGTCCTATAAACTGTCACGATATAGGCACACATCCTCTGACCAGAGATAGATGTGTTACTGTATGTCTAAGTATGTAAATTTGGCAGACCAATAGGTTGATGACCTAACCAAGGTCTATACACCGACGAGCTGGTGTGCATGTGGGGGCATACGAGTAATACGATCTCTCAAAGGGATCATACCGGTTCACTTGTGAACCGAATGACATGAGCTCACTCACGAGGTATTGGGACCGGTCAAATTCCATGCATGGTCATTGTGCATTGGAAGCATGACAAGAATTTGAAGGTATGATATAAGCTTTTGGAAAACATATGATCGATACCAATTCCCAATGACCAAGATCGAGAAACTTGATGATGAAACCCTAAATATGACAGTGTAAAATTGATCTATATCTTCGAGTTTATCATAGGTCTTCCAGTATGTCGAATGTATATGTATTAGAAATACTTTAGGGTGATGTGATCATAAATGATTGTATAACCATAACGCATCCATTTCGAGGGCGTGATGAAACATGTTTTGATTTTAGTGACTCCTCTCAGTAGAGAAGTAATCTGATCTTTGTCCAAGTGTTGGATATTGATCTGAATGAGATTCAGATGCAATAAGAAGGTTAGATTTGTGGCCTTGATTAAATCAAGCATCTATGAGAGGTCCATGACATCTTGATTTGATATGTGATCTCAATATCCAAGTCGCTATACATGGAACATACAGTCACCACGTCCTTATCTCCAAATATCTACGGAGAAACCACATTATTCTTGAAAGAGTTCAAGAATAATTTTATTATTGAATTATATCTAAGCATTTAAAAATGGACAACTAAATGTGATTTAATTATCACGAATAATGTGAATTTGATTCATATTATTTGAATGCATGAGAATGATGATCCAATGTAATTAAATGTGATTTAATTATTATGAATATTAATGTGGATAACATTATCCAATTATCCATATATATTATAAATGTGATTTATAATATATTAGAGAGAGACTAATTGTGATTTATATTTGTCGATTAATTATTGATGTGAATTGGATTCACATTGGATGATTAATTGAAAATATAATTACATTTTGTTTTGGGTCGTGAATGTGCAATCTTCACAAGATAATTATGAGTTTGTGAGATTCCATGAGATAATGTAATCTCATGAATTGGAATGAGCTTGATTCATTCCAAGTCAAGAGGGTGGACGATCACATTGTCCTAAAGGGACTTGGTGGTCGTCTCCCCCTTTTTAGGGATGAGGTAATCTCTTCCTCCATTATCTCCAAGATTAAATGATTTAATTTCAAAATTAATTATATTAATTTATCAATATATATTAAGTTAAATTAAATTAATTGTTGTTGTGTTTTTACAACAAAATCATCGCCATTGAAATCAACACAAATCAATCTCATCCATTGATTTTGTGTTATCCGTGGATTGAGATCCATGGACTCCCAAAATCCTATATAAGAAAAGGCACCCCCTTTCTCTTCGGTCGACTTCGATAATGACTCTCTCTCTCTCATTCCCATGCCAAGCCTTCTCCTTCTCCTTGAGTGGTCGTCTACTCCTCTCTTAGAGAGAAGGTCACCTTTGTCGTCGCATCGCCATTATGCTGAAGCTTCGGTGACTCTTGGTTCTCCGTCTTCCCTTGTGTGTCTCGCTCGTGAAGAAGGCATTCGATCTCGTGAGATGATATCAGGAGATTCATTGCTTGGATCATCGACTTGGATCTCGAGAAGCACGTAACTCATCTCAGCGCTCCCAAGTGTCTCCTCCAACGAATCAGACTTGAGACAGGAGGTCTCTTCTCTTAAAGTCTTGATCACAACCACGCTACAAGAGGTATTTCTTTATCTATCATGTGGCTAGATGAAACGATCCAAGAAGTGTTCTTAGATCATGTGGTTTCATCGATTAAATTTTTTAAAATTCCATTGCACCGAGCAACTAGTGCGATTTGTCGCTCTCGATCGTATATGATGTGATCATCACGCTTCTGTGATGCGCTTATGGATTCTCCCATATCCTTCTCGACACCTAAAATGTTTCATTTCTTTTTCTTTTCTTCCTTTATTCTTTTATTTTGGAATTAAATACAATAAATATAAACTATTTTATATAGTATTTCATACAAATTAGAGGGTATTTATTTTGACAAATTAATGATATATACATACATTTAGCTAGGGATTTAAGGCCAAAATGAAATAACAAAGGCGATGAAATAGAGATTCACCATTATGGTATTCTTCGAGAGTTGATTGAATTAGATTCACCAATGGTTGGTCAAGGTTTGGTGATCAGGTCAAGGTTGGCCCGACCCTGGTTACTATTCACAAGGGTACTTCCTCCTCACAGATTACTATTCACCCACCCCAACCCAGCCCAACCCAACCCAGTCCAACCCAGCAACCAAACAAGCCCCAAGAGAAGGTCAAACCTTGACCTGATCACCAAACAAAATAAGTAGAGAGAGATAGGGCCTACTCTATATTGTACATATTAGTTATATATGTAAATAATTATTTTGGATAAAAAAAATAAAATTTTCTTTTTACCTCCTTTTACATAGTCCTAAAAAAATAAAATAAAAATCAGAAAGTAAAATAAAAATAAGAATACAATCCTTCTTACTGGTAGAAAATACATGTATATAGATAGCATCCCCTATTTATTTCAAATATGTACATAACTCATAAAATAAAATAAAATTTATTTTATACTCCTAAAAATATGTTGAAAACAAATAAAATACAAAATTGGGGTGTTTGTGTAAAAATAATAAAATAAAAATAATTGTACATAATACATAAGTGTATTATACTTGTATATAATACTATATATTGTATATACAAGAACTTATTTCTCATAAAAACAATTAAAAATCACAAAAAATAGTTTGAAAAATAATAAACAAATTTTATTTTATACACTTTTTATTTTAAAGTCATTTACTATTTTCTATTTATTTTGTAAATAATTTTGCAAAATCCTTTTTTTTTGATTGGCGGGGACCAGATGTTGAACACGTGTCAACAACCTCTTCCAGGATTGACCTGACCTGACCCCTCTCTTCTCTTCCTTCATCCATAGACATCCGTAGCCGAGTAACAACAGCTGGGAGACGCCTCTAGAGAGGAGTTTGGTGGCCTCAATCAGTAGCTCACCCTTCATGGCTGGAGATCCGCCGCGAGCAGCCTCCCTGCCTTCCGCAGCGAGGTTGAGGCCATTACCCTGTCGACCATCTTCGCCTGGAGCTCATGAACTCATTCTAATCTTCAAGTATCCCTCATATCCCCTTTATTTCTTCGTTCGATTCACACCTTCCATTTTGCACCACCGCACGTTCATTTGCTCCACCCCGGTAGTCGAATCTTCATCTCACCTCCACACCCGTATCGATCGAATCCCCTACGAATGCTCATCTTTGCATTGCACCCTGATCATCCCTAAGCTTGACCTCCTGGTCGTAATTAGGGCCGCGACCCTTCTTTCACCTTCGCCGGGAGTCAAATTCCATCCACCCTCGTTTCTCTGAGTTTTGCCAAGCAATAACCCTCGTCGGAGCTACGCCTCCGAGCGGAGCACCCATTGCAGGTCTAGGATCGTGCAGAAGACTCTCATCCGGCCCCTCGACTGCTCAGGCGGAGCAGCTCCAGACGCACTTCACCGTGATGGTCATCCAACCATTCTCCTTTGCATCGGAGCTCGCCACCAGACGTGGAATACCTTCACGACACCCCATACCTCTTGGATGAGCTCATCGGCCCGATGGATCTCCTCCAGTCGCCGATCAAAGTTCATCGGGAGGGTGTTCTTCCTCCATCCTCTTATGCCGTTGGATATCCATGCCCCTGTCAGATTACATCACCACCATCCGACAGAAAGCTGTCGCGGCCGTTAGATCAGAGCTGCAGCGCCAGATCCATCCGCACATCCCCGACAGAGTCTGCATCGTCAACAGGTGACAACCATCAGAGCCATACATCTACGACCTCTTTCGCGCATGCCACGTGCCCTGGCATGGGTATATTTCGCTTCTACCCTCACACTTTCATATATAGCTATTTAGTCCATTAAATAAATTTGTAGTTTAATTAGTTTACAGTTTGGACCTCGAACTTTCAAAATTTACATTTTAGTCCCGCTCCACTGAACTCACATGATGTCTCACGTGCGTGGATGGTGTATTTGCATGCTATGCCCCTGTGCTTTTAATTGTCATGCTTTGAATAGAAACTTTTGGGTATTTGCAGTTATACTCCTGTGTGCGTTAATATTCTACATGTGCGTGTATTTATTGGACAAATTACAAGTAGTGCCCTGAGTTTTCAATGCATGTTACGATTTGGCCCCTAGAATTTTGTTATATTCGCAAGTAGGTCCCTATGTGTTGTGTGTGTTGTTTTTAATCAAATAATTACTAAATTAACTCCAAAAATTCCATAAAAATTACAGTTATCTCCTGCTAACATTTAATATTTATGGCAATTTTTGTGACTTAATTTAGTTTTATTTGATATTTTCTAAAAATAAAAAACCTTTTAAAAGTGTTCTGTCTTTTTTCTAAAATACCAAAAAATATAAAAATGGTCAAAAAATTCCATAAAAATTTATGTGTAGTTTATTTAATGTTTTTGTGTATTTCCATTCAATACCATTTTTGTCTGAAAAGCCTTTATAAAAATCTAAAAATTATAAAAGACTAAAAATCTTATAAAAATCATTAAAAATTCTAAAAAAATCAAAAAATTAGGATTTAAGTTGCTGTATGTAGATATATTTATTTGCTTTTTCATAAAAATTACACCCAGGACTTTAAGGCATTTTTACTATTTTAAGCTTGCCCTTTAGTCCAGGCTGTACATTGTTTCGTTGTTTTGATTTTGTTTTATTTTTAAAAATCGCATAAAAATTAGAAAAATGCCATAAAATCACCAAAAACATCTACATATTTGAAAAATATAAAAACATTTTTATTTCTAATTTTTGAGTATTTTTAGCCTTAATAAAAATTACTCAAGCTTGCTTCGCTTTAATTCCTTATTTTGTTTTCTCATTTTGAAAATATAAAAAAATTACAAATTAAAAACCACAAAAATATATTTTTCTTTCATCTGATTTCTAACTACTTCGTACATTTCCGTGCTCCTTGTGTTCGACCGTGGTCGCTATACCAGGTTAAATAAATAGCGGAGACTGCTAATATTCCCATATTTTGATTGATTTATTCTGAGTGGTTTCTTTATTTTCTTGCTGATTGCGCTTCGCGGTTTGGGTCACAATGGCCTCTCGAGATTTATCTGATACCTTAACCCAAGTCACGAGTCGTAGTCATCATAATGGCATCGTTGCCGGGGAGCACGGATTAGTAGTCGCTTTTCAGCCTTCTTCTTTCTATTTTTGTTTTTATTCTTTATTTTTATCTCTATTTGTTATAACTACTTTCTGCCCCATTTCTGTTTCACTTTTTGTGCAAGGAACCGCCCGAGTACGCTTTGGAGGAGACCCGTACTCCGAGAGAAGTAGGAGTAGGAGCATGGACTATTTATAGTTTGTAGAGTAGCAATAGAATAGTTTTTTTCTTTCAGCAGACTTCTCATTATTATGATTATTGTAATAATACAGGACCTCATACTCTTTCTTGGACTTGGCATATCGGTGTCTGTTTCACTGAGCACCGATGTACTCGGGGGACCTCACTACAGTTTTTCGTCGGTTTAGTTTTATTCACATTTTATTTTTTTGATTCTCGAAGAATTTGGCCCCTAGATTTAGGAATTTCTTTGATTGCGATGTAAATAATTAAGGCCCAATCCCTAATCTCTTGCCCGCACCTATAGTTCGTATTTGGACCTAATTAAAAATCATAATAAAAAGGTAACCTCATTGATTGAGAGGTCACGTGCTGCTAGCAACCGTATACAGTGTGTGCATGATCCGTTGTGGCGGACACTGATCGGCATCAGAGACTAGACCCCGACCTCTCTCTCTAGTCAATTAACTATTGTTCTTCGCGATTTTAGAAATTGCTCATCTAAGGTCGTTTTCTTCTTACATCATTTAGATTAGTTTAAATTCTATCTTTACTTTATGCATGGATCACCCTGCATGTAGAGTGCTGGAGTCAGGTACGCCTTCCTTACTTTGCATGCATCATCATGTTTGATCGCGCATCAGCTTTTTCGACATCTCCCCCTTGTTTTTGGACTTAAAATAATTAGGAGATCGAAAAATTTGTTAGGGTTTGTTTGATTATTGAAAAATACCCTAAAAGAGACAACCATAAAATTGGGACTGCTAAACAAACTTGATACTAAAAGACACCTCCTTTAAAATATATCTTGGGAGAGTCATCCCCTCATTGTTTGGTTTGCTTGCATGAGAGAGTGACCCGCACACTAGGCTAGAGACACACCTGAACTCACGTTAGACTACTGGTCTTGGGGATAGTCATTCTCTAGTGAGGATCGCTCCGGTCTCCGATAAAGCGGGCCGTGATATCCTTAACTGAGCGAGTTGATCGGGTAGCCGGTAAATGGTCCACAACTTGTACTGGCTGGGAAAGATCTAGCTTTGGGATTGGGCCAGTCTCTTGGGTGCATCGGGTTCCTACCAGCTCGCTTAATTGCCCTTCTAGACTGCATTATCACCTAATAAAATTGACAAGATAAATGACCAAACCTTCACGGTCATCATCTCAGTGTTGTGTAGGTGAAATTAGGGGTTTGATTGCCGATCTTGTTTGTTTCCAGATCCCATCCGCCTTTCTTCCATATCACGATGATGGGCCGGAGGTCCCTTAGGCAGCCCTTGGATGCATCGCTTTTGAGCACTCCACCCCACTTATCTAGGCAGGTTTGAGAGAGCCTAGACCCGCTCTCCGAACTCGAGTTCGATTCCACCATGTTCCCCCTCGATCTCCCTTCTTCTAGTCCTGAGGTTCCCGAGCAGAGACCAGCATAGATATTTATTCATTTGATGGCATCTGAGTTCGGATCTTTTATCTTTGTAGAGACCCAAGAGATGGCCAACAACGAGGAGTGCACCGATGGACAGCCCCAGAGTACCACATATGTTCTAGACCAGGGAGCCATCAACAACATACTGTTAGCCTCCCTGGAGACGATGTAGAGGTAGATTAGAGACCAGGTAGCCTTCATGGTGGAGGTGCGCAGAGAGATGGCACAGATGCGAGCGGATAGAGGAGAGCCAAACCGAGCAGGCGGTGGAGAGATTCCAGATTTTGGAGGAGGAGAAAGAGGACATCCTGAGGAGCCATAGGAGCCCGTTGATGAATCCACGATTCATCATCTTAATATCTTGATCTTAGCAAAATCCCCAAGTAAAATTCCCTAATAAATGTCCATAAAATACATAAATGAACAAAATTACTCTTGTAAATAAAACACACTAATTATTGTATATTGGATTGTATAAAATAAATTAACACTAAAAAGCCGCAAAAATAAAGGAGTTTTATACTTGTAAATAGCCCAAAACTTCATGTATTTTTAATAATTTCATTTCAACTCCTTTTTGGCTAATTCTTTCTCTAACTTGTTCATAATAATTTACATAAAAATACAAAAATACAAAACAAATTATATCTCAAATAAATGCTCCTAGATCCCAATGGGAAAAAGCCGTAAAGACCAACTTCCAAGCTAAATTCCCGCTCCGTATGAACTCTAAATTCACCAAACTCACTTTTAAAGTTCAAGTTAGAAAATTATCTATCCAACGGAAGTGATTTCATTAAAATCGGAGCTCGTTTGCAAAAGTTGGGTTTTGGGACCTAGATGTACATTGTATATTATGTATATATTCTTTCTTTCTTCATTTTTTATTTTATCTTTCTTAATTAATAAAAATCCAAAAAAATAATTGTGGTCTTGTATTTTGATTGTACTATTTTATTGTATTTTCCTATTGTACATAGCTACTATTAAAAAGACAAAAAAATATAAAAAGAAAAGCAAACAAAAAATGTACATGTTGTATATCTTCTTTTTGTAAATTCCCCACTCTTTTTCTTCTCTTTATTTTATTTTCTCTTTTTAGTAGCCTACTTTATTTCATTTCATTTTTTATTTATTTAATAACATTCTCTACAATAACTTCCCTTTCTCCATTAACCTCCAAGTCTTCTTTCAATCTCCATTCCACTCCATATTCTTCATATAACCTCCCATTCAACTCCACCAATAATCTAACTTCTCATTCAACACCACCACCTCTCTAACTCCCATTATTCATCTCTTTATAATCATCTCCACATCCACATTTTTCCCCATCCACCATTCTTATAGAATAAGGAGAGAGCTTGGAGTGTTTTGTTGGTGACAACGACGAAGCATCGTCCTCAAGCGACGACCTCCTTCAGGTGAGATTCGCGGAGCTCCACTCCACGTCACGAGTTCCCCATCGAGCTCGCGTAGCTTCTCCGATTTTGATTTCGCCAATCGGATCGAGGCGATGACAGGAGTCCAGTGTAGCTGCTCCGTCAATCCGGCGAAGAAACAGGTAAGCATTCAACTTTTCTTTGTCAGTTTTTTTATCTAACATTTTGTTTATCTTGTTCATCACAAAACAAAAATTCACATCATTAACCGTCACCATAATCACATCACCACCTTCATTATCATTTTATACATCAATCACTCACTCTACCACCATCATCACAATCACAACCAAACATCATCACCACCACAATCACTCCATTGCATTCTATAATTCCTGTACAAAGAAAATATAAAAAAATTACAAAACAAAAAAGAAAAAAAAATAAAAAAAGATTGCAGGTCCACGCCCAAGCCCTGTTTCCCCAGCCCGTGGCCGCCGACGCCGCAATCACGCCGGCCGCACCTCCAGCCATCATCGCGGCCCGCCACCCTCCTCCGTCGCTAGGTGCTCCCAGGCGCGCTACGCCTGCGCCCCGCCAGCGGCCCTAGCCGCCCTTCCTTCGACCTCCGCGCCCGTGCCACCAACCGCCTCCTCGCGGAGCACCGCCGCGACCACGCGCGACCCGGCCGTGCCTCCAGCCCCCACGCCCATCCGCCACCGCGCCCTCCGCGGCGGCGCGCCACCTCCACTCCTCCAGCACCTTGAGCCGGCCACCGCCTTCGCACCACCGCACGGCCTGTTAGCAATGTGAGCCCGAGGCGAACCATTCCTATAATAAATGTTATTGTAATAAATGATTCATCAATAAAAGTTATTGATTTTGTTTCACTCCCTTTCTGATATTGAATGAATGAATGCACTATAAGGTCCCTCTGTACAATAAGGGTTATGTACCATGGCCAACTTGATAATCATACAGCTGTTGATTCAATGATTGAATCATAGAGGCTGATGCTTGGATGAATATCTAAGGAGTTAGATAGAGGACTCATCAAGCATCATCAAATGATTAACAAGTAGTGATCTCCAGTCTGAGTGGGAGATGGCAATCCCATCTTATTAGACTGATATCTGATCGACCTCTTGATGCAGGTCCTCTGCATAGGAATATTGATTCGGAGGTATCAGATTAGTTGAGTCAATGAGTTGACTTAACGAGATCGAGATAACCAAAGACCTATGATGAATACTGTCACATCACAGGCAGACATCCTCTGACCAGAGACAGATATATTACTATATGTCTGAGCATGTACATTTGGCAGACCAATAGGTTGATGACCTAATCAAGGTCTATACACCGGCGAGCTGGTGTGCATGTAAGGGCATATGAGTAATATGATCTCTCAAAGGGATCATACAGGTTCACTTACGAACCGGGAGACATGAGCTCACTCATGAGGTATTGGGATTGACCAAATTCCATGCATGGTCATCATGCTTTAGAAGCATGATATGAATTTGAAGGTAAGATATATGCTTTGTGAAAGCATATGATCTGTACCATATCCCAAGGACCAAGATTGAGAAACTTAATGATCAGACCATGAAGATGACAGTGTAAAAGTGATCTTTATCTTCATGATGATCATGAGTCTTCCAGTATGCAGGATGTGCAGGTATTAGGAATACCTGAAGGGTGATTTGATCATAAACGATTGTATAACCATGACGCTTCCATTCCGAGGGAGTGATGAAACAGGTCTGGATTTTAGTGACTCCTCTCATGAGAGAAGTGACCTAATCTTAGTCCATGAGCTGGACATTGATCTGAATGAGATTCAGATGCAATGAGAAGATTAGGTTTACGGTCTTGATTTAATCAAGCATCTATGAGAGGTCCATGGGATCTGGATTTGAGATGTGATCTCAATATCCAAGTCACTATACGTGGAACAATACAATCGCCCTGTCCTTATCTCCAAGTATCTGAGGAGAAATAGCATTGTTCTTAAATGGTTTAAGAACAATTCCATGAGATCTAAGCAAAGAGAAGTTGATAATTAAATGTGATTTAATTATCATGATGTATGAGATATTATCCAATATAATTAAATGTGATTTAATTATTATGGATATGAATAATGTGGATAGTAATATCCAATTATTCATAATATATTATAAATGTGATTTATAGTATACTAGAGAGAGTTATATATAATTTATATGAGTAGATTAATTATTAATGTGTATTGGATACACATTGTCTAATTAATTGAAAATATAAATTACATTTTGTTTTGGGTTGTGAATGTGATTCACAATATTTCAATGTCAAGATTGCAATATTCCCAAAATTAATTGAGAATTATTTTTGGTGAAAATTGTTGGAAAATAAGTAGAGAGATAAATTAGGAGATATGCAATCCCATGTAATCCATGGGATTGCCCTCCCCATAAGGAAGAGGGGGGGCGGCACCAATTCCCTTTAGGACTTGGTGGCCGTCCCCCTCTCCCTAATGGGAAGGAGGCTCCTAATTGTTATCTCACTCCTTATTTGATTGGTTTGATTTGGTATTAATGTATATTTGATTTATCAAATATATTTAATCAAAATTAAATCATAAGTTGTTGGCTTTTACCAACAACAATCTTGACCATTGGATTATCATAAATCAATCTCAACCATTGATTTTATGAGGCACATGGATTGAGATCCATGGATCCCAAAACCCTATAAATAGAGAGGCATACTTGGCTCTCTCTTTACACATGCTATTGTAGCAAAACTCTCTCTCTCTCTTTCTCATACTCGACGCCCCCTCTCTCCCTTGCTTCTTGGTGGCCGTCCACCTTGGTGGAGAGAACCGTCGTCGCCCGCGCCCTCGTGCCGCCGCCTCGACGCTCTGCGGTTCTTCGTCTACTTGGAGTGCTGCACTCGCGAAGGAGACGTGCGATCTCGTGTGTCGAGATCAGGAGCAACCGCGCTTGGATCAACATCTTGGATTGCGAGGACACCGCGGTTCATCCCCGCGCTCGCAAGCGATCTCTCCGACGATCGGACTTGAGACAGGAGGTCTCTTCTCTTAGAGACTCGATCAACCACGCTTCAAGAGGTATTGCATTATACTTGTTGTGGTTTTAGATGAAACGATCCGAGAATGGTTCTTGGATCATGTGGTTTCATCGAATAAATTTTTTAAATTCCGCTGCACCGAACAACTAGTGCGACTAGTCGTTCTTCGTCGTATCCGATACGACGATCACACTTCCGTGATGCGCTTGAGGATTTCTCCATATCCTTCACGGCCCGCGTCGCCGCCATCTCCAACCGACCCCGCGTGCCTCCTCCGCGGTGAACCGCGGCGCCGCTGGCTGCGCCTCCGTGGTCGCTGCCCTCAACGTGTGTCGCCCTCGACGCGACCAACCGCTCCGCCGCTAGGCCACCAGCGCGCCGCGCTCCCGCCGCCCTCGTCGATCGTGCCGCCGCTACGCGCGCCGCCCCGACCACTTGCGCGTAGCCGCCGCCCCTTGAAGTCCTCCTCTTGCCCCAAACTTGCGTAAGAAGAAAAGGTTATTTCTTTTTTTTATTTTAGTTGTGAAAATTGCATTGGTGTTCTTGCACATTTACTTATTTCCAAAAGTGCCCCTGTGCATATTTCTTATTTGACTTTTTAATTTCTGTATTGCACAAACACCCCTGTCTTTGAGCGTGAATTTTGACATCAGTTTCGCATCAATTTTTAATACAAAAATAGCATGTTGGTGGTAAATTAATTCTTTATCTTTTGGCTATTTATTTGTATTTTTATGAGCATCTAATAATTTATTAAAATTCAGAGAGTGAAAATCAGTGATATTTTACCCATTTACACTCAGAAATTCGCACACGCCTATATATTGCTCCAAAAATTGTGAAAAAAATTGTGAATGATGCCTTTTAGTGTGATTTAATTACTATCCAAGCTTCGTCCAATTCGGAGTTGTCTTGTGCCTTAAATAAATTGTAGAGTGATTTCAGTTTTTGATTTTTAATTAAATCCCCGTATATTCTTTTTATGAAATTTCAACTCTCCTGGATTCTAGATCTAAATATCTTTCTGAGATAGTTCGCATTCTGATTATTTTTATAACGTGGATTAATTAGGAATTAATTACTCATTTCCACTCTATTTTCACTAAAAAATTCATTTTTTGTCAAAAAAATCCAAAAAAATTATTGTAGTCTCCTTGCATCATGTTTTAATTTCAGTAATTTTTCATAATTTTTGCTTACTGTTTGTGAGATAAATTGCGAAAAAACCCATAAAAAGTGTGCATTTTTCATTATTGCATTTTAACCCCTAAAATTCTAAAAAAATGTGTTTTGTGTTCCTCACTGGATTAGAATTTTAGGAAAAATATAATTTGGTCGAATTGGATTAATTTGACATTAAAATTAATTTGGCCTTGTTGTATGCTTTCTTAGTGTTGTAATTCACTTGCATTTGCATTCTTTTTGCATAAAAAAAATCTAAAAAAAAATACCGTTTGGATATCTAGATCTTAAATTTGCAAATTAAACCCAAGTTGTTCCTTTGCCTCCCTGAGTTCGACCCCGGACTTGCTCGGGATATAAATTAAAGCCGAGACACTCTTCACGGAGATCTTCTCTCGGTTCTGACCGAATCGCTAAGTACACGTATTACAACGGACACGAATTAAACAACGTTTCTAGCGACTCGTCAGATGGCGCCATTGCCGGGGATCGAACCCGGGTCACCCGCGTGACAGACCACCAGCTAGGCCGAAGAGGGAGTTGCACAACCCAGGAGATTCAGCTTCCGACGATTCTGGGAGATTTCAAGCTCCCTCCTCAGACTATTCAGCTTTTGCCCAAGTTCCATGGGCTTGCCACCGAGGAGATGCATCTACACCTGCAGGAGTTTGAGATGATCTGCAGTACTATCCACGACAGATTCATGGATGAGGATACCATCAAGACAATGGCATTCCCTTTCTCCCTGGTTAACAGAGCAACCTATTAGCTGAAGCATTTAGGAAGATATATGACTTCATGGGAACAGCTCCGAACCGAGTACTTGAATAAGTACTATCCACTCAGACGGACGAACGCAACACGAGCCCTGATCAACAACTTCTCCATGATCCCTGACGAGCAGTTCCATGAGGCATGGTATCGATTCCATGAGCTCATTGACCGATGTCCACATCATGACATTTCCAAGCCCAACTTAGTATAGAGCTTCTTTTGTGGGCTGACACCGGAGCTACAGGGGCTAGTGGATGCTTCTTGTGGGGGCTCCTATTTCTTCAAGGACGATGACCAGGTCTGGGCCATCTATGAGGAGACGGCCGAGAATTATAAAGTGATGTCTTAGACCCGGCTACACTCAGGGGAAGCCTGCACCCCAGGTCGTGACCTATAACAGGATATCACGGGTTGATACCGGTCCATCCACCTCTTCTTCTTCAGCAACCGCAACACAAGAAGAGTCATCGACCTTGATATGAGCATTATCAGCGAGAAGTTGGACTGCATCGAGATAATTGAGAAGAAGCGGTGCCAGGGTATGACTCAGATGGACCAGTTGGCACAGAACCTAAGTGACCTGAAGACCTAGATCATGTGTCTCCAATAGGCACGGACGGCTTCTCAGCCCTGTCTCAGGTCACAACCTGATCCTAGCAGCAACGACGGCTCGACCCAGCACTCCGCCTAGTACAGACATGTTCACCACATCCAGGTAGAGCCATTCCAGCAACTGCAGTACCAGTACCCTCAACCACCGCCATCTTAGGACACTTAGATGGTGGTGTATCAATAGGATCAGCCTGTGGCAGTTCTTCCTCCATCCTCCTACGAGTAGGATCTGTTGATGGAAGTCAACTGGATTTGGTATAACCGACAGCAGCCCGGGATCTGCCAAGATCATCCTAGATTCAGGTGGTCGACTGGAGGTGCTTCATCCCAGCAGCAGCCTCCATCTTAGGGTGGACAGTTCGGCAAGTAGCAGCATCCAGTTCCCTCACCAGCCACACCAGCAGCCATCCTACCAATACCAGTCGGTTCCTCATCCCTACCAGCTGGGATAGTAGTGGAGGCAGCAGCAGCAGCCTCAGCAGTATTCCCAGCCTCCCCCTCACCAGTTCCAGCAGTAGCCTCACTTTCAAAGAGGCAACCATCTAGTTCTTATGGGCCAGCCTATGAAAACCCAACCCTTGATGATCTAGACCGCCTACTCTCAGACCAGCATGCATCCTTTAGGCGGGAGATGGACGAGCTTTTCCAGGAGATGAGGGAGATCATCAAAGGAAAGGCCGCCATACTTGCTCAGATCGAGCCCAACCCGAATAACCTCAAAAGGAAATCTAAGCAGGTACAGTTTACAGACCACCACTCCTGGTGATTTATTGGGTGACATTGCTTCATATGAATTTGATGCTGACTTTATTACACTTAGGAGCGGTAGGATGCCAGCAAATAGTGCCTCGTCCGAGCGACGACACCACGAGGATGTAAGAGCGCCGGACGAGGAGGATAGAGGTACTGATAACGCTAAGGATGATGATGACGGTGGTACTGACGCCACCAAGGACGTTGATCCAGCCGACTGTACTGAGGCTGTCGTTTCTCCAGACGTAGAGGGTGGTAATGAAGCCACCAGATTCCCAGATGCTGAGCCAGAGTGCGGTGCTGATGCTGCAATTTTCGATTCCATGGGTGGTACTGAGGCCACCCCTTCTATTCCAGTTGTGTCACCTCTAGTTTTTGTATCTCGAGACTATTTGAAAAAGAACAAAAAAATTAATAAAGGAAAGGTTCCTTCATTTTCAAGTCCAAATGTGATGCATGATGATATTTGCATGGATTCCATACCTTCTCAACATCAGGAACCTCTTCCTAGCCCTCTATCTGAGGAGGGCCCAGCCATCCCCTTCCCTCAAGCACTTTGATTGGCGAAGGGGAATAAAAAAGAAAATCCAAAAAAAGATTAGCAGTTAGAGTTCAGACAACAGATGATTGATAGATTCCATATCCAGCTGACTCTATAGGAGGCACTTAAGCACATCCCTCTCTTCCAGAAGAACTTGAGAGAGAAGACCACTATCCACAGGAAGAAGAGGAACCATAAGGCAGAAATCCATGTGCTGACTCGTGCCACTTTCTTCGCTATCCAGAATCATCTACCAACCAAGAGGTCATATGCAGGAGCTCCCTATGTCAGATGCCATATTCATGAGTAGAGGTTCGACCGTACTCAATTAGATAGCGACTCTTCTATCAACCTCCTTCCGGCAGCCTTACTCAACCGATTCAAGTTTGGCCCTCTTCGACAGAGCAGGACAGTCCTTCAGTTTGCTGATAAATCTGTCAAGAGACCGAAGGGGTTGTTAAAGGACGTGCTCGTCACAATTCAGGGCCTGAAATTCCCCGTGAACTTTGTTGTGTTGGACATGGAGATCCTTGAATCTGTGACCGATACTCCCATTATTCTAGGATGACCATTCTTGGCCACAACCAAGGCAGTTTCTGACCATGATATTGGGAAGTTATAGTTTCACGTCGAGGGTGAGAGTATACAAATAAAGATGATCGATGAGACCAAAGCACGAGACTCAGCTTGCTCAGAGTAGTTTAGCGATACAGAGCAGGCAGCAGAGGTAGAGAGAGACGTCCACCAGGAGCGCGACTTTGTGATCATTGATGATGAAGCTGCTTGGTCCGATCCTATTTCACGAGCCCTTCTCTCACCTTCAGACGCTGCAGATTTACAGTTTCCAGCAGAGGAGAGTTCGGAGAACACACTCTTGGCTGAGGATACTTTTGAGGCCAACGACCGCACTCAGGACAACGAAGCAGACTATGTATCTTGTGATTCAGATTCAGATCCCTCGGATTCAGACATAGACTAGGGGAAGCCAGCAGCTAGGTGATAACTAGGGAATCAGAGGGTCGTACGGTTTCACAAGGCGAAACCGCAGTCGGTGTTTTGACCGCTAAAAAATCCCTAATAAATCAACAATGAACCCACAATAGATAAATCAAGCAATGAGAAATAAATGTAGAGTCAAATTTATTTTAACTCTACATGAAATGTGTATAGTGCAAGTATGTAGAGTGTCGAACACAGGGAGCAAGCAAGATAGATCTACATGAAATGTGTTTGTGATGTGTGTCTACAAGTATGCAATTTTTTGTGGGTTTTTAATTTTTATTTTTTTATTTTTAATTTTATATTTTTGTATTTTGATTTTTAATTTACTGATTTTACATTTTC
This sequence comes from Ottelia alismoides, assembly GCA_037367405.1. Taxonomy (NCBI): domain Eukaryota; kingdom Viridiplantae; phylum Streptophyta; class Magnoliopsida; order Alismatales; family Hydrocharitaceae; genus Ottelia; species Ottelia alismoides. The sequence goes on from JAZKJV010011029.1 coordinate 199,795, forward strand.
TTTTTATATTTTTTATATTTTTTATATTTTCTTGTTCAATAATAGAATATATATACAATATAAGAGAGAGAGAGGAGTAGAGTATTTATAAAAATAAGGAAAAATACTCAAAAATCTGAAAATAAATGTTTTTGGTCTTTTTATAATTTTATAATGTTTTTATGATTTTTGGGGGTTTTCTGAATATTTCTGGTATTTTTAAAAGTCAAAATACAAGAAAACAATGAATTAAATTACTGGCCGAAATTAAAATGAGGACTAAAAGAAGAAATCGGAATCTAAAATCCTCAGATTAATTTTAAATGAAAGAGAATAAATCAAAGAAAATTCAGAAACTGAAATTGTATTTTTTGGATTTTTGTGGAATTTTCAAGATTTTTATAAAGATTTTTAGAATTTTTATATATTTATGGGTTTTCTTTTACATTTTTTTAATGATTTTTGGAATAAAATTAAAAGATAATAAGATAAGTAAAAAATATATTTTTGGGATTTTTCCGATGTGTTTTTATATTTTTTTAAAGATTTTATAATGCAAACAGTGCTGAAAATAGTTGTTTTTGAATTTTAATAATTATTAAAATGCAATAAATATGCAAAATAAAAATATGCCGTTAGACTACTACGCAACAGGAACTTATAGTGATTTTTATGGATTTTTTAGGTGTTTATAGATGCATGAAACAAATAGAATCAATAAAAATAAAAGTCACGCTGGCAGGGGCATTTGTGCAAATATGGCAAAGTATGAGGGCATGCGCGCAAATGTTCCAGAAAATATACAACTATATAAAAAAAGTTTCTGGACGAAGTACAAAAAGCTAAAGCCACGAGGAGGTCACTGCAAAAAGCCCACCCACGCATGTGCTACGCACGCGCCTGGGGAGGACTGATTCGTAATTTTCAAAAACACGGGGGCCTTTATGCAAAAATGCCAGAACTATTTTAACTGCAAGTGAAAATTTCAGAACTAAAACCAAATACAACAGAAAGCCGGGGTCCCTCTGAAATATCACCAAGTCACGTGCGCAACACACGTGAACTGGCATGGGACCTAAATGGAATATCCCAAAACCTCAGGGGTCTCTACGCAAATATTACAAAATAAAAAGTACAGCAGATGAATGTTTAAGTATTATAAAATAAATACAAAAATTCATTGTGTGCGATTGCAAAATACCCTATCCAACGCACGATCGGACGTTTGAGGATCCGTCACTTATGCCACGTGTCCAAGATCTGGTGGCCCGTACCCCTTCACGACGAATGGCCGAGATTATAAGGTGCTCTGATGATCCGATGGATGTACTGCACAAGATCTGACGGTACATGTGCTTCAGGATGAACTCAGCTGGATCGCACAACGATGGAGGTGCTTGGATGAACACGTGAAGAACCGGCCGCCAGCGAGGTTTGGATTGATGATTCGGGCGCCTCTGGCAACCAATAGTTCCTCCGATGGTCTCCGTATCCTACTGGAAGGTTCCCCGACTCAACGGCGGGGCCAAAATAGGCAGAGGAGCCCCGATGCGCCGACACGAGGTCAGGGATAAATTGTGGCTCCAGGTTGCATTTCTTCTAAAAAATCGACCCCCATGAGGGTCTCCTCGCACCTGGTACCTGCAGATGAAACACACGATGACATAAGGTGGTTCCAGGGTGAGAACGAGCGAGTTAGGTGATATATGTCGTGGGTAGGAGCTCGTCGGAGCAAGCTCTGGCGAGGTGATGGCGTGATGCTAGGTTGCGTGCGAATCGAAGGGAAAAGTGATAGATTTAATCCTAAGCCTAATCTAGCAAAAAAATGCAAGAAAAACGAATGGGAAGGATGATCTCAAGTCGCGAACGGCGATATGGTACCTCGACGACCAAGTGGCCGGAGGTGGCTGGAAGACGGCCCTCAGCTTCGCCGCACCTCGACGGGGGGTATGGGGAGTCTCCCCAGTCACTGGAGGCTCACCCTACCCACTCCCGGAGGTCTGAAGTTTCCAAAGCTGGTTCAAAAATCAAAGGAGGGAGTGAGGCGTATTTTGAATGAATGGCTATCGAGGCTCAAGATCGAAGTGAAACATCGATTCAACGACCCGAAAGTCGAAAAAAGACTAAGGGCGTGTATGTTGGATGATAGAGGAGCAATGTTGCAGAAGGACACGACGCAAATGGGTGAAAGACTCGACCTCGAAAACTCCGCAAAGTCGGGGCAAAAATGAGGTTCTAGCAGGTCAGAGGCAGGGGTCAGAGAGTTGACCATAGGTCAACTCTCCAGCCCCACCTGGTTGGTCCACGTGGACCAACCAAGAAAAAGCCTGGAAAAACAATTAGAAATTCATTAAAAAATAGTAAACGATTTTATTATTTTTAGGTTATAAAATAAAAATGTTTATAATTTTATAAAGTATTTAATTATGATTTTTAATTATTTTTATGAGGTATAAAAATATAAGTTGCTATTTTAGCCTATATAGGTATATACATCTATATAATTTATTAATTTATTTTTATTTTGTGTTTTTGATTTGTTTATTTTTTTATAAATTTATAAGTATTTTTATACAATTAATAATATTTTTATTTTATTTTTCTGAAGTATTTTACACACTTAATAAAATATAGGTATTAATTGTACACGTATAAGTATAGGTATTATACCTACGTATATGGTATACAAGTATTTTATTTTGTATTTCTTTTATGTTTTTGTTCTGATTTTAATGTACAAATGTATTATAAACAATATTTACAAAAATATAAAAATATAAAATTATGAAAATAATGAATAATAAATAAATGAATATTTTAATCTCTACAAGTATACAATAGGGGTCCAATACAAAACTTTCAAACTGTAGCTCCACCAAATGCGAAACCACTGCCATTAAATAGCTTATTTTAAATTATATACAATTAAAGGTGAGTTTGATGCATTTGGAGTTTTTATTAGGGAGATACAGGTCTGGAAATTGGGATTCTGGATTTTTATTCAGACCATAACTTTTTATCTGTAAATTATTTTTTAGTGAAATTAATTTTGTATTTTTCTATATTTAATTATCTACAACTTTCGTGTACAAAATTTCTTTATTTGAGGTATAAAAAGTGGACCAAAAAATAGGTCCCAAAATGAATAAAGAATGAACAAAAACAAAGGGGATTTTATTGTATTCTTGCCCTTATCTCCCCCTACTTCATTCCTTGTCGACCTATTCATCAAGATGCCTAGGTCTCGGGGTTTCGGGTCATAAAATATTTTCAAATTTATTCCTTTTCTTTTATTTATTTTATTATTTTGGCTTTAATTATAGTATTTTATACACCATTTACATGCACATGCATGAATGCTAAGATGTGGGAATTAAGGGTATTTACACGCATTTGCTAGGGTTTTTGAGGCCAAAATGATAGAATAAAGACAATGAAATGTGGATTCATCATCCCCCTATAATTTACCTTTGCTAGTCCCTAGCAAACACTTATGCAATAAGTGCAGAAAGAAAGATAAAGAAAAGAAAATGAAGAAATTTGGATTTAGTTTAATTATCAAACTTGTCTTCACAAAATCAAAGTTTGGAGCTTAAGTCGGACCTTTGGAATTTTAGTGTGGGCGGAACCTTAATGAGAACCAGATTTGAAATCCAACAGCCTCTGAGAATCCCAAAACTCTGCCCAAGTCTCCTCAATAGCCAGGTCAGAAATATCTCAACTCATACGCAAACCCTTACGACTATGAATCTGACTCGTACAATGTAAGTGATTGGTGGTTCTCCCCAACTGAAATGACAAAGAGACTGACTTCTCCAGTATGACAACCCAATGATTCCCCAATCCAACAACTCCTTCCTTGAGGAGCGGGGTATTCCCTTCTAAGTTCAAGTGGCAACCAGCTCAAGAGGAGGGGGTGAAGAGAAGAATGGATGGTAGCCAGTGTAGCTACCTATCCTAGGATGGAAGACCAGTGTAGTCAAGTCATCTAGCTGCAGGCTCACATGATATAACTTTGGAATTCAAGCTTGCTTATTGACTTTACAACATATTCACATACTTTGCAGGCATTTTATTTTTGTACAGGCCTGGCCATTTTTTTTTGAAATACTATTCACAGCAGCATTTACATAAGGAGTTTTTCCTCTTGAGCCAGTAGACTATCCCTCTTTTGAAGCTTTATTGCAACCCACACTCTCCTGTCTTTAGAATTCCTCATCACTGGACGGGTTGGGGTGCACTTCCCTCCCTAGAGGAGGACAAGTGCTTCCACTTGTGTGCGTCTCGTACCGGCAAATCCAATCCCCTTACCACTCCAACTGAGTTGAGCCATGTGAAAGGTGCAGGTGTCCAAGTTAGGTCATTATCAACAAGAGTCGTGCGTGTGTTCCGAAATACTCTACTTAGGTAGTCAAGAATCCATTGAACCAAGTCTCGTAATCCTCAAAGAATTAAGTCAACTAGACCTGAAGTACCTCAAACCCAGTTCCTATAAGGTTCCTGTTATTAGGTAGATTTTAAGGTCCAATCAAGCTCCAATCTTCGGATTTTACTTAGACTTGTTCAATTATCAAACTCAATCCAAAAAATGCTAATGCTATGCAAATGATATGCAGAATGCAGAAAATATTTTTGTGATGCAATTTTCAAAGATTTTGAATTTTTTATGGATTTTTGAAAAGATGATGATGCATATGCAATTTTTTTTGAATTTTTCAAAAAGATTTTTCAAATGTTTTTGGTATTTTAATTTTGCAAATGTTTTTGGGATTTTTGAAAACAAAAAAGATTTTGCCTGAAAGCTAGGTTAAAAATATGTACACGGGAGTGCTTATTATACTTACAAGAAGTGGATTTTAAGAATTTACAAGGGTAAGTGGTCGATTTTATAAGTATATATAAAGGATTTTAGGTGTGATGTCTGTATTCCTCAAACTTATTTGACACAGGCTTTCAAACAATTTTGAAAACTATAGTCCAAAATAATTTTTACAAACATTTTACAAACATGTACACATATTTGAAAATCATTTTGCAAAGGTTTTCAAACAGTATAGATAGATTTTTCAAAATATTTTTGCAACTATTTTTCAAATCGTTTGCAAATAATTTTTCAAATATTTTATTTCACACAAAGAAGATAAGTTTTCAAAACAAACATTTTTACAAAGGTTGAAAACATGTAACAAAACATTTTCAAATAGTTTTCAAAAGATTTTTCACAAGGATTTTCAAACTATTTTTCAAACAATTTGCAAAAAACATTTTCACCTGATTTATTAATCAGTAACTACAAAAAGAATTGGAGGAATAATAACATCTTTTTATTAGGGGTTTTAATGAATTTTACAGGGTTATTAGCTATATTTATTAGTAAGGATACGAAAGTACGAGTTATGGCTAAAGTATATACGTAGTATATACGACCCCCCTATACTTAGCTTGAGTTATGTCCTCATAGATCAGAGAGAAAAGAGAAGACATAACTCGTACTGGGTATAGAAAAGTCTAAAGAATAAATGAATGAAGAAATGAACGAATGAAAAGTCGACCGTCCCCCCGATACTTAGGATCAAGTAATCCTAAGTATAGCAGACTGTACACAAAGCAGGGAAGGTCAAGGGTGGGAATGAACATATCGTACTCAGATTGTCTCCCCCTATACTTAGGGTAAGATATCCCTAAGTATAGATAAGAAGAGGAGACAATGGAGAGGATCAAAGAATATAATCAACTCGAGGTACACACCCCCCTATACTTAGGACAAAGTACGTCCTAAGTATAGAAAACTGACAACAAGGGGCGGCACCTTTTTGATAGATACAGAAGATAGAAAAGGAAAAGAAGAAAAGAGATGAAGATGGAAGAAGAGATCCTGAGGATGTACACACCACTCCCCCTATACTTAGGGTAAAAGAAGCCCTAAGTATAGGCGACAATAGGAGTAATGAAACGGAACGAAGTATGAACACACGGCTCGTCCACCCCCCTATACTTAGGACAAAGTACGTCCTAAGTAAGGCAAACACGAGAATGGGTAGACGAGCAATACGGAAGAGAGACGGAGGTACACAAGAATGGATATACAACAGAGATGAATGTACATATGATCAAGAAGGTAGAAAGCCAACCTTCTTGCGAGACCGCTGAGGGATAGATCTAGTGTGATGCAAGTCGACATCAGGGTCTACAGCAGACGGAAGCCGATCAGGGTCGACATGGTGAAGTCCCTCAGTGGAGTCAAATCGAAAAGGCACAAACTGGTCAATGGAAGTAGTGTGGCTAGGTTCGCCCTTGGTGGTCCTATGGTGTGAAGGCGCAGACGTGTGAGTGGAAGAAGTATGGTCATATCTGCCCTTGAAGTCTCGCTGATGTCAAAGTGAAAAAGGACGAACTCATCCTCGTCGGAAGAAGTGTACTCAGTGTCGTCTTGCGAGGTCTCATCCAGGTCAAAACCAAAAGGAACGAAGTCATCAGTGGAAGTAGTCGAACTCAGATCGTCCTCAAGAGTCTCACCCGGATCTTCTTTTTCATCAAGAGGCCAGAAATTTTGAGAATAATGGTTAGCATCATAACTGACCTCAATCATCATCACTTTAGAGTGACCAGGAACAGACTTATTAGTGGAAGTAGTCAAACCAGGTCTGTCCTGTCTAGTCTTGGTATCTGCCCCCCGCTCAATGGGATTAATCACGTAAATTCCTTGGATTTCATCAACACATCGCCACACACCAGAAGGAGGAACTGTGAGGTCCATGCTTTCCGAGTTCCCCTCCCACTAAGCAAACATCTCTAATATCATCAGATCGGTCACAGGCCTTAGAGCCAGCTAGAATCGGTGAAGGTGCATCAGGTGCAGGTCTCTGGTCGACTGTAGGTGTGGTGATCAATACTTCACTCTCGTCAAAAGGATGGAAGCGAATCTCTCCTAATCCATAGTCAATAACGACTCTCGCAAAGGCGAGGAGTGGTCATCCCAGGATGATTGGAGAGGGCTCCCTTGAGGAGGTCTCCATGGGCAACATGACAAAATCAACATTGTAGCTCGTGCCCTGAATTGAAATGACGACGTTTTCAAGGATACCCTTCGGCCTCTTGATAGATCCATCAGCAAATTGAACGATCATCATGGTTTTCTTTAGAGGCCCTAAGTGAAGAGACTGTACTAGAGAGAAGGGTAGTATGCTAATAGATGCACCACCGTCCAGGAGAGTGTGATCACAATTGTGCTCAGAGATGGTGCATGTGATGAATGGGGTAGCTGTGTTCTTCTTTCTAGGAATGGGACGGTGTGTGATGGCGTGGGCAGTGGCCATGGTCAGAATGTGACGCTCAGATCTGCTCCTCCGCTTTCTCTTCTTGGGAAGAGGAGCATATAAATCGGTCATGGTCTGCTGAAGTGGGGCACGGATGATCTCATGAATGGTGGCCACCACTTCGGGTTCAGTCAATATTTTTTTTGAATTTTTGGACCTCCTCCATACAAGGGAGGAAGTCGGAATCAGCATCTACATGAGGAATGCCAAGAGCAGTCTGTACAACGACATCCTCGGGGTCAAAGGTAGGACAGTGTGCGGATGAATGTGTGGTTGAATGATCTGGCAGATGGACCCTCTCCTCAAAGTCTGAATCAACCAAGTGTCTCCCGAACTCTTTTGTGTTTTTAAAATTTTCTCATTTTTTGTATTTTTGACAATTGCAAGCTCCCATGAACACCCACAATGAAATCCGTAACCTCGACGAAAGGAGCATTAATCTGATTTTTCCTCAAGATAGCAAGATCATCATTCATCGAATTAATGTGCCCTATCATCCGGTTCAAGACAACACTCATGGAGACCGCGAGAGGTGACTCCAACAGGTCGGACTCGGGCGGATGTGAAGGTGGAGGTGGATAATATACAGGTGGAGGTGGAGGTGGATAGAAGTCCGAGGTCTGACACTGTGGCTGAAGCGGGTATGTACAAAAATCAGAAAAAGTAGGAGAAGGATCCTCTTGATAAAAGGGAGGTGGACCGGCTGGAGTGAACGAGGGATGCGCTCCAGGGGTCCATCTTGAAAACAAAAGGAAATGATTCGGGGGAGCACGAAGGTCAAGTCAAGAGGGTGAAGAAGAAGGCGCAAATGCGTAGAGGCGATCTCAGATGCACACAAAACAATCACAAACAAGAATGAAAACAAGACAAACCCTCAATTCACCTACTCAACTCGGTGAAGACCACAATTGCGGTCTTTTTATCTTGTCTGTTTTAGAGTTAGGTGAGAAGTCCAAAAGTTTGCACACACACTTAGGGGCTGAATAGGATTTGGGCATTAATCCTTAGCGTGTGCACGAGCAATGTAAAACGAAAACAATGAGGGGATTACTCACCCCAATGCAATATTTTCTTTTTGATCGGTTTTAGGATCAAGTAGTGTTAGCAGTCCCAATTTTATTTGTTATCACTTTTTTTTGAATTTTTAGTGAGAAATGCACGATCCTATCGGGGATTCAATTCCTTTAAGCACCTAGGTGATCAAAATCAGAGGGAGAGTCGGAAAAGCAATGCAAGCGGCAAACAATGATGGATGCTAAAGTGTAAATGCTCACCTTGCCTCCAGCACTCTACATGCAAGGATGCTCGACAGAATTGAAACCTATCTATATGCAAATGCAAAGCCGATGAAATCGCCCTAAGTTTCAGAAATTGCTATTATCGTGAAGAACCACAAGTCGATCACCGATCTTCAATCCAGGAGTCCGGTCTAGGCTTACCCTTCCTCCTCTTGAGACATCGAGTTCAGGAGCAGCGCTTGGCAGGATGGGCTCGCGGCACGAAGGCTCGAAGATGATGAGGCGACTGTTTAAAGTTTAAACTAAGTCCAAAGCGCACTATAGGCACAAGCAAATATATTAGGTGTTTGGACCTAATGTTACGATCAAGCAAGTCCTACAACTAAGGGCTCAATCACACAAAAGAAAGAAAACAAAACCGGAAAACAAAATAAAAAATAAAAAATGCGAAGAAAACCGATAAAAAGCCGCGGTGAGCCCCCCGGTGTACAAACAACTGGAAATTAGGCCTGAATGCCCAAGAGTCTGAGTACCTGTATTATTACAAATTAATAATATCTCTCTCACATAAAAAATAGAAAACCACTAACTAACTATCTCTCTCAACTCCTCCTGCTCTCTTCTGCCGGCTAGACTAGAATAGCCGACTCCACCTCCCAAGGATGCACCGGATCCCCTAGGCAATCCTCCTCGATCCGCGGTCCTTCGCAAGAAGACAAGAAAGAAAATGGTCATATAGCTCAATAAATTATATCAAAACTAGAGAGAGCAAATAAAGCAATAATGTCAACAATCAAACACAATCACTCAAAAATAAGATCTATACGCTGTTGCTCCCCGGCAACGACGCCATTTGATAACTAGGGAATCGGAGGGTCGTACGGTTTCACAAGGCGAAACCGCAGTCGGTGTTTTGACCGCTCAAAAATCCCTAATTAATCAACAATGAACCCACAATAGATAAATCAAGCAATGAGAAATAAATGTGGAGTCAAATTTATTTTAACTCTACAAGAAATGTGTATAGTGCAAGTATGTAGAGTGTCGAACACAGGGAGCAAGCAGGATAAATCAAGCAAAGTGCCAAAAATGTGTTTGTGATGTGTGTCTACAAGTATGAAATTTTTTGTGGGGTTTTAATTTTTATTTTTTTTAATTTTTATTTTATATTTTTGTATTTTGATTTTTAATTTACTTATTTTATATTTTCTTTCTATATTTCATATATATTTTTTATATTTTTTTGTTCAATAATAGAATATATAAACAATATAAGAGAGAGAGGAGTAGGGTATTTATAAAAATAAGGAAAAATACTCAAAAATATGAAAATAAAATGTTTTTGGTCTTTTTATAATTTTATAATGTTTTTGTGATTTTTGGGGGTTTTTCTGAATATTTCTGGTATTTTTAAAAGTCAAAATACAAGAAAACAGTGAATTAAATTACTGATCAAAATAAAAATGAGGACTAAAAATAGAAATCAGAGTCTAAAAATCCTCAGATTAATTTTAAATGAAAGAGAATAAATCAAAGAAAATTCAGAAACTGAAATTGTATTTTTAGGATTTTTGTGAATTTTCAAGATTTTTATAAAGATTTCTAGAGTTTTATATTTTTATGGATTTTCTTTTATATTTTTTAATTATTTTTGGATTGAAATTAAAAAACGATAAGATAAGCAAAATATATTTTTTTGGGATTTTTCTGATGTGTTTTTATAATTTTTATGGATTTTATAATGCAAATAGTGGTGAAAATGGTTGTTTTTGAATTTTAATAATTATTAAAATGCAATAAATGTGCAAAATAAAAATATGCCGTTAGACTACTATGCAACATGAACTTATAGTGATTTTTGTGGATTTTTTAGGTGTTTATAGATGCATGAAACAAATAGAATCAACAAAAAGAAAAGTCATGCTGGTAGGGGCATTTATGCAAATGTGGCAAAGTATGAGGGCCTGCGCGTAAATGTTCCAGAAAATATACAACTATATAAAAAAGGTTTCTGGACGAAATACAAAAAGCTAAAGCCGCGAGGAGGTCACTGCAAAAAGCCCACCCATGCACGTGCTACGCACGCGCCTGGGGAGGACTGATTCGTAATTTTCAAAAACATGGGGGCCTTTATGCAAAAATGCCAGAACTATTTTAACTATAAGTGAACATTTCAGAACTAAAACCAAATACAACAGAAAACCGGGGTCCCTCTGCAAAATTGCCAAGTCACGTGCGCAACGCACGTAAACTGGCAAGGGACCTAAATGGAATATCCCAAAACCTCAGGGGTCTCTACGCAAGTATTACAAAATAAAAAGTATGGCAGATAAATGTTTCAGTATTATAAAATAAATACAAAAATTGATCAGGTGCGATTGCAAAATACCCAATCCAACGCACGATCGGACGTCTGAGGATCTGTCACTTATGTCACGTGTCCAAGATCTGGTGGCCCGTACCCCTTCGCGACGAACGACCGAGATTATAAGGTGCTCTGATGATCTGATGGCTGTCCTGCACAAGATCTGACGGTGCCTGTGCTTCAGGAAGAACTCGGCTGGATCGGACGACGATGGAGGTGCTTGGATGAACACGTGAAGAACCGGCTGCCGGCGAGGTTTGGATTGATGATTCGGGCGCCTTCGGCAACTAATAGCTCCTTCGATGGTCTCCGTAGCCTCCTGGAAGGTTCCCTGACTCAACGGTGGGGCCAAAATGGGCGGAGGAGCCCCGATGCACCGACGCAAGGTCAGGGATGAATTGTTGCTCCAGGTTGCACTTCTTTTGCAAAAATCAACCCCCAGGAGGGTCTCCTCGCACCTGGTACCTACAGATGAAACACACGATGACAGAAGGTGGTTCCAGGGCGAGAACGAGCGAGTTAGGTGATATATGGTGTGGGTAGGAGCTCGCCGGAGCAAGCTTCGACGAGGTGATGGCGTGGTGCTAGGTTGCGTGCGAATCGAAGGGAAAAGTGATAGATTTAATCCTAAGCCTAATCTAGCAAAAAATGCAAGAAAAACGAATGAAAAGGATGACCTCAAGCCATGAACGGCGAGATGGTACCTCGACGGCCAAGTGGCCGTAGGTGGCTGGAACACGGCCCTCAGCCTCGCCGCACCTCGACGGGGGGTATGGGGAGTCTCCCCTGTCACTAGAGGCTCACCCTACCCACTCCCGGAGGTCTGAAGCTTCCAAAGCCGGTTCAAAGATCAAAGGAGGGAGTGGGGGGTATTTTGAATGAATGGCTATCGAGGCTCAAAGATCGAAGTGAAACATCGATTCAACGACCCGAAAGTCGAAAAAAAACTAAGGGCGTGTATGTTGGATGATCGAGGAGCAATGTTGCAGAAGGACTCGACGCAAATGGGTGAAAGACTCGACCTCGAAAACTCCGCAAAGTCGGGGCAAAAATGAGGTTCTGGCAGGTCACAGGCAGGGGTCAGAGAGTTGACCAGAGGTCAACTCTCCAGCCCCACCTGGTTGGTCCACGTGGACCAACTAGGAAAAAGCCTGGAAAAACAATTAGAAATTCATTAAAAAATAATAAACGATTTTATTATTTTTAGGTTATAAAATAAATAATGTTTATAATTTTATAAATTATTTAATTATGATTTTTAATTATTTTTATGAGGTATAAAAATATAAGTTGCTATTTTAGGCTATATAGGTATATACATCTATATATTTTATTAATTTATTTTTATTTTGTGTTTTTGATTTATTTATTTTTTTGTTTATTATTCTATAAATTTATAAAGTATTTTTATACACTTAAGAATATTTTTATTTTATTTTTCTGAAGTATTTTACACACTTAATAAAATATAGGTATTAATTGTACACGTAAAAGTATAGGTATTATACCTATGTATAGGGTATACAAGTATTTTATTTTGTATTTCTTTTATGTTTTTGTTCTGATTTTAATGTACAAATGTATTATAAACAATATTTACACAATAATAAAAATATAAAATTATGAAAATAATGAATAATAAATAAAATGAATATTTTAATCTGTACAAGTATACAATAGGGGTCCAAAACTCAACTTTCAAACTGTAGCTCTGCCAAATGCGAAACCACCGCCATTAAATAGTTTATTTTAAATTATATACAATTAAAGTGAGTTTGATGCATTTGGAGTTTTCATTAGGGAGATACAGGTCTGGGAAGTTGGGATTCTGGATTTTTATTCAGACCATAACTTTTTATCTATACATTATTTTTGAGTGAAATTAATTTTGTATTTTTCTATATTTAATTATCTACAATTTTCATGTACAAAGATTCTTTATTTGAGGTATAAAAAGTGGAACCAAAAATAGGTCCCAAAATGAATAAAGAATGAACAAAAACAAAGGGGATTTTATTGTATTCTGGCCCTTATCTCCCCCTACTTCATTCCTTGTCGACCTGTTCATCAAGATGCCTATGTCTCAGGGTTCCAGGTCACAAAATATTTTCAATATTTTATTCTTTTTCTTTTCTTTTATTTATTCTATTATTTTGGCTTTAATTACAGTATTTTATACACTATTTACATGCACATGCATGAATGCTAAGATGCGGGAATTAAGGGTATTTACACACATTTGCTAGGGTTTTTGAGGCCGAAATGATAGAATAAAGATGGTGAAATGTGGATTCATCACTAGGGTGACGACCGTGCCATCACCAAGTACAAATACACCAAAAGGACAGTCCTCACCAGTTTCACATAATCAGCGAGAGTTCTCTCATTCAGATCTGACTGCTTTCACTCAGACTTTTCAGAGACCAGATTTACCAGCTCCCAGTTGTCCTGAACTGAAGCCTTTTACGCGGATGCTGAAGTATAGATTCCTTACGGCTGAGCATGAGTTGTATCCAGTCATTATCTCAACAGATTTGACTGGAGAGCAAGAATCTTGTTTGATGGAGGTTCTTGAAAAGAACCGCAAACAAATAGGATGGAGTATAGCTGATCTCCAGGGGATAAGCCCGGCCCAGTGCTCCCACCATATCTATCTCGAAGAGGATGCTAAGCTATCGTGTGAGTTCCAACGACGGCTGAACCCGAATTTTCGAGAGGTAGCCATAAAGGAAATATCAAAATGGTGGAGCACTGATTTTATCTACCCCATCTCTGACTCTAAGTGGGTTAGTCCATTACATATGGTGCCCAAGAAGACAGGCATCACTACAGTTGTGAGTGAGTCGGGAGTGGAGATAGCTACCCGAGTACCCACTTCTTGGAGGGCCTGTGTGGACTACAAACGATTGAATCAAAGAAGGATTATTTCCCACTGCCTTTTATTGATCAGATTATAGAGAGTCTCTATGGGAAGAGTCAATATTGTTTCCTTGATGGGTACTCCGTCTACAATCAGGTGTCCATAGTGCCCGAAGACCAGGCTAAAATGACATTCACCTGTTCATTTGGAACTTATGCTTTCAGGAGGATGCAATTTGGTCTATGTAACACCCCACGACATTCCAAAGTGCATGTTGTTCATTTTCTCGAACATGGTGGGTGACTGTTTAGAGGTCATCATGGATGACTTTTCGGCCTACGACGATGGGTTCGACACTTGTCTTGACTGCCCAGATCGTGTTCTTCAGCGCTGTATAGAGGTTCATCTTGTCATGTCTTAGGAGAAGAGTCACTTCATGGTGACTCAGGGGACGATGCTTGGTCATATCATCTCCAATAGCCGCATGGAGGTCGATCTGGCCAAGGTGGATATCATCAGGAAATCAATCCACTGTCCAATTTGCGACAATTATGGTCTTTTCTAGGGCATGTCGGTTTCTACCAACGTTTCATTCATGACTTCAGCAAGATTTCCCGACCGTTGATTGATCTGCTGATGAAAGACACCGAGTTCATTGTATATGATAAGTATCTTGCGTCATTTGAGACTCTCAAAAGCTTAGTTTTTGAGGCTCCTGTCCTTCAACCGCCTGATTTGTCTCTCCCATTCGAGACCATTACGGATGCCTCCGATTTTGTCGTGGTAGCCGTGTTAGGACAGAGGAGGGATGTAGTACCATTTTCCATTCACTATGCTAGCCATACGTTAGATGTCGCGCAACGGAACTACACTATCACGGAGAAAGAGATGTTGGTCGTAGTCTTCGCCTTGGACAAATTTCGATCATATATTCTGGGATCAAAAGTGACTATCTTTATCGATCACACCGCCATCAGGTACCTCATGGAAAAGAAGGATGCCAAAGCAAGACTAACTAGATGGATCTTTCTACTCCAGGAATTCGATATTGAGATTAATGATAAGCCTGGAGTCAAGAATGTGGTGGCGGATCATCTCTCCCGTTTGTAAAATCTTGAGGAATCTGAGCAGACTGATCCTATTACAGAGACCTTCCCAGATGAGGCGATCCTTGCTATCGCCTCTCTCCCATGGTACGCCGACATTGTGAACTATCTTGTTGCCAAGAAAGTTCCACAAGATTGGCCCAGGCAACGACCTGAGACTTTCCTTGTGAAGGCCAAGTCTTACCACTGGGAGGATCCCATCCTTTATCATGAAGGAGGGGATAGCGTCTGGCGTCGGTGCATTCTTGATGAACGTAAAATCTGCCTCTTAAAGAATATATAATTGTCGTAGTACAAGAGGCAAATTTGGTTAAGCAAAAACCACATTCCTTGAATGTTGTGGATTATTTTTTTACTTGGCAAGTCTACTAAGGTCGAACACAGGGACACGAACTACTCTATCTATTTATCGAATTATGATCAATTCAGAGCATGTGTGAATTATTTCTCAATTACAGGTCTCCATGCAGAAATGCAGGATGCATTATGGTCTTCATGCAGATTACTATGCAATAAAATGATGCATGCAATTTTTAGTTGATTTTTACATGCAATTTTTGAGTGATGCATGAAAATAATGCAGGGTTAAATGTATGTAAGTGATTATTACAAATATACCCTAAAAATATCAATAAATTGAGCAACATAAAGTAGATTGAAATCAGGGTTATTTTGAGCATAACATCGTGAGAAAACATCTTTATGACAAGGCATTGGAGCAAGAGTCATCATCTATCATTGAAAATTCATTTCATTTAAAATGGTGACAGATGAGAAAATTAAACATGCCATATTATTGATTAAGAAACAAGGATAAAAACGACACTAAAATCATGCAATTTGGATCTACGATGCTCAAGTTATGCTAAAAACAAAACATGGGCATAATTATAAATGAAATGCAAGAAATAAAATGATAAATATTACAAATAGGTCCCTGGAGGGACTTATTTGCAATAAAGTAAAACCGTCTGGGCCTTCTTGTAATATTTCCATGCATGTAGGGCATATTTGTAATTCTGTAAAACGCCGAGGGCATCCTTGTAAAATACCCAGGCACGCACGTGTCGCTCGCGCCTAGGGACCAAAGTGCAAATATTAGAACGTTCAGGGTCTTCATTGCAAATGACCTAGCCCCACACGTGCTTGGCATGTGAGGGGGCTAGGCTCGGAAGGCGTCTTTGGTTCGGGCTAAGTAGCAGCACATGGAGGCTCGACGTGACGTTTGGTGGACCTGAGCCTATATGTTCAGCAGGAGGCTCGGGTTGCCACGAGCCCTCATCTGGTCTGTCCGATCCAGATGATGGGACGTCACATGTATCTTCTTCTCCCACCGTTGGTTGCCGGACGAGGTTGTGCCCCAGCGGGCTCGATGGAGTTCCAACGTGCTCCAAATTGTCGCCTAACGGTTGGTGAAGTACGCTGGAGTGCTGGCGGAGATCCTGGAGGTGCGGCGAAGCTCCGGGGATGGTCGGAGGTAAAGGTCGACTAAGCTTCACCGGAGGAGAATTGCTCAAAGGGACTCTGGTGGAAACTCTGGCCAATCAAGATCCTACAAGGTTAGTTTATAGCCGAAGCGTGCGAGTGTGCAAGTTGAGTGAATGGTGAGTGAATGGGGGTCGTGGGGCATCAGGAGATGGTGGCCCAAGTGCTTCTTCTCCGACGAAGTGGAGAAGAAGGGGGTCAGAGCGAGGGAGGTTCTGGAGAAGAGAAGGGTGGTCAGCGAGGACGAGGGTGACGTGGCTGGAGCAATTTGATGGTCATTGGCCGGTGAAAGTGATGATAGGAGACGGGATAATTGTAAGAAAAAGTAAAGAAAAAAAAGAAAATCACCTCGTCGGAACAAGGTGCTGGTGGAGGCATTGATCTGGGATGAGGTCCTCATCGGACCTCTGCATCGTCGCACGATGAGGCCGATCGTGCCTCGGTGCTCAGCGGTGCTCGATATAAACCGCAACATGGCCGGAGCCACGGATCTCATCGGAGTCTCGCAGCCATGATCGCCTTCACGAGCTGCCCTCCGCTGTCACCGGAGGGCGGCCGAAGCTAGGGAGGAGACCCTCAATTGGTGGATACCAGTGACGATGGCGGAAGGAGGGGTTTTATAAGGGACGGATCGACGGTGGTTTCAGGTGATGGAGGCATTTTTGAACAGGCGACTTGAAGGCTGGGAGTGATGGTAAGGGTCGATGGGGATTACATGAGGAGGAGGGAGGAATGAGCTTTCTGGAGGTGGCATTATGGCACAGAGTTAGTGGCTGATGAATGTTCCATAATAGGAAGGGGGAAGGTGTCCTACGAGTCATAACGCGTGGAGGGGGAGGCACATGAGGAAGAAGATGATCTAGGGTCGTTGGATCGAATAGATCCAACGACCCAGATGAATGGGTAGATGGAGGGCTAAGATCTGTTCAAATCTGAATTGGTGGCTCAGATTTGGTTGGGAGTAAGCGGTTAGATGGGAGTTAAGTCCCCATCCAACAGTGGAGGGAGAAAGGGTGTCGTGGCACGACGAAGAGCGTAGGATATAAGTGGGATTGGGTGGCTGGGAATGAAGCGGTGAAGAGTGACTGAGATTTGATCATATGGGCAAATCTGACGGTTGTGGTTGCAGTGCAAATGGAGGGTGGAGATGGAAGAGGGCGATGAGGATCGGACGATCCAGGAGGGTGCCGGGTGGTGGAAGGACGGGCGGGCCACGTGGGCGGTCCATAGGGCACCATGTGGCACACTCATAAAAATTAGAAATTAAAAATCAAAGAAAAATATAAAAGAAATAGTTAGATGAAAAATTAGGAAAAAATCAAAACATGAAAGTTGTTCGTCTTGATGAGAAATATAAGTTTCATGTTGGACGAAAAGCCAAAAGAGGTTATTTGTACAAAAAGCAATTTTGAGGGGTATTTTTAAGGGGATAAAAATACTGATTTTTGGGTTTTGCGTTGTTTTTGTATTTTCATTTTTTTAAGGGTTAGTGATATTGTAGAAAATTAATTCACCTAATTTTTGGGGGTTTTTGATGAGAAAATAATTACAAAGAAAATAATAGTAATTAAATACAATTAATTATGGGTTAATTATACATAATATGTACAATATAATAATGAGGAATTCTTGGTGAATTTTAGTGGTTTATTTAAGCCAGGGGTTTAATTATTGATTTTTAGCAAGATAAATTCGAGATTCATCATACCCTATACTTAAACTATGCTCGTCCTCAAGCATCTAAAGAATGAAGGAGTCGGATTAATTCCTGACAGTGTAAGTGAAGATTTCAAGGCTCAATCCTTCGAAGACCCTCAATTTGAGCGATCCTAAAATTCTGGGCTTATCCATGCTTTTAGTCAGAAGGAATCCAACTTCTCTATTTATCAGACTCTCTTTTTGTACATATAATATAAGGATATGACATTAGTGTACTGCATTCATGAGAGTCGAGTCGAGGCATCGCTCGAAGTCCCAGTCCCAAAAACTCTCCTCTAGACCTCCTCCTCAATACTAGGGAATAAGTCTATTCTTGCTCCAGTCAACTGTATTCTTAGTTCGTCATACTTGAAATGTAGATGGACGGCCAAATGATGGATGGAATGGGATTGTGTCTATTTTTCTCTCCCTTACATTGGAACAAGGGGCCTCTCGAGTGCCTTTTTACTCAATACAAGTAGATTTTTGCTTGTTGATCAATGTGTCCGTCAAGAGAGTTCGGAGTTGTCTGCACTTGTTTTTCTGGGAGTACACAGAGGTGTGTCTTTTTTCAGTATCTAAGATACCTTCGACACCTAGACTTGTATCGCTTACGATGCAGAGCCCATTTATGGTGTCAGCCCGACTCCTTGGTCCTAATTAGTGCTTGGTCCAAGTGGCACTTTGAAAATGTTTGGGAGCGCTCGCCATTGGTGGAAGCTCTTTTTGTAATTTGACTTTGGATGATAAAGCTTTTCTTTGACATTTATTTTTCTTTTCTTTTGTTGGCTAGATCCACTGCTTTTACCAAAAGTTGGCGCACACTAATCAACAATTATCATTAAGTTTCGTCACACCCTGGCACATAGGTAGATATCAAAGATATAGCATATGAACTTGTTCACATACTGGCTAGGGTTTTGCTGACACTCAGGTGTTCTGAAGCCTTCATTAACTTTATCCCATCCTCGAATATCATCAGATCGGGTTTAAACTCCAATCTCTAGTCCTAGTTCCTCAAGTGATAACTCAACTCATCTCATCAATCATGCAGTTGTGAAAGTGATTATGTTGATCATATTCTTTTGAAGGTAGAGATGAAGAGTGCAATATAGCGCTCAAATATTTCAAACTGGGGAAGTGTAGATAATTAAGTTTAAAAACCCTAATGATTAAGGCATGTTAACTCAGACTCTCAAGATCTCAGAAATCCAGTGTCCTCAAAATCCTCAAGCCTTGTGTGACTATGAATGTGTCAGGAATACACCAACTCCTTAGTTAGTGATTTTTGTGTGATTTTTGTTTTTACAGATTTTTATGGATTTTCAATTTTTTTAATTCTTTGGAGAGACAGTGACTAGCCCAAGCTCATATGAATAAAAGCATCTACTCTCAACTAGTATGGGTGTAAGTACAGGCCGTTAGACGGACCCGTGTTACTTGAGGATGGAGCCATATAAAGTGTCCTCTAAACCACCCACTCTGCTAAGAGAGACCAAAGTTCCCTCACAGAAAGTATCTACTAAGCCTAGTAGTCAGAGTCTAATTCAAAGAAAAGTTTTTTATTTTTTAATTTTTTATGGAGGCTTTTAATAATTTTTTAAAAAAGGGTTATTTACACAAAGATTAATCCCTCAATTTTAAGAAAACATTGTTACATGGTTTTTACAAAACTTAGTTCACAAAAAAACTAAAACCAAGCCAAAAAGAATTTTCAAAAAGTTTTTAAAAAACGAGCTATGGCTATACAGTATACCTTCCCTATACTTAATTTTTGCTATGTCCTCATAGCACAAGTGATATGAAGCCATGGCTCGGTTAAATATAAGGTGATGTAGCGGAACTTGAGGAGAAGAGCCCCCTATACTTAGGTCGAAAATTGACCTAAGTATAAGAAGACAACACGAGGAATGGATGAATAGGCGGGCCCCCCTATACTTAGGCTACAAATAGACTAAGTAGAGTGTATGAGTTAGGGGTGTCTGTATTTGAGGAGTAATTACACTAAGATACAAGGGGGTGAGGGGGAGGACTGTATTTTCAAAAATGGCTAGGAGGCAGATGAGAGACATGGGGAGTGTGAAATATAGAGAGAGGGGGGAAAGTGTGAGTGTATACGTGCAAGTGTGTGTGTGTGTGTGGGGGGGGTAGATCATCTAGTGATCTACTCTTTTCTCTCTTTTTTTCCTTTTTTTATTTTACAACATGCAAGCCCTCTGAACAGGACTACTAAAATAATGCACATGCAACAAGTTTTTTTACAAGATGCAAATGCAAGCAGACTGATAAAAATTCCTAAAATTTCTTCACCAAATCTTTTGCGGCCTCTTCAGCGGGAGCTCCCAACTCCACGCCTCCATGGAGATCAAGCGTCCTCGATCTTCATGGGTCCTGCCACAAAAGAGAAATGTTAGAAAAATAGAGAGGAAGATAATCGGCAGGAATGATGCAAAAATAATGCATGAAAGGAAGACCTATGAATCTTGAAAATATTCAACACAAAAAATAAATGAAAATTAATGAAATAAATAAAGGTAATCCATGTCCCAGACAACGGTACCATTTGTGTCAAATTCGCCTCTTTAATAATCGATAATTGTAGTATATGAGGTGAAAATCGGTCGATCAAAAACCATAATCTTTGAATGTTGTGGATTATTTTTACTTGGAAAGTCTACCAAGGTCAAACACATGGACATGAGCTAATCTATCTATTTATCGAATTTCAATCAATTTAGAGGAAGTGTGAATAATTTTCAATTCAAAGGCCTCCATGCAGGAATGCAGGATGCATTATGGTCTTCATGCAGATTACAATGCAATAAAGTGATGCATGCAATTTTTAGTTGATTTTTATGCAATTATAAGATAATGCATGAAAGTAATGCAAGGTTAAGTACATGCAAAATCAAGGATTACAAAAATTCCTTAAAAGGATCACTAAATTGAGCAACATAATATGGTTTGAAGTTAGCGTCATTTTAAGCACAACAATATTGTCAGTCATCAATTCAGGGCAAGGACAAGTAGAGCAAGATCATCATCTAACATAAAAAAATTTACTTCATTTAAAATGGTGACAAACGAGAAAATTAAACATGCCATGAGATAGATGAAGAAACAAGGATCAAAACAACACTAAATTCATGCAATTTGGATCTACGATGCTCAAGTTATGCTAAAAACAATGCAGGGGCATAATTATAATAAAAATGCAAGAAATAAAAAGATAAATATTACAAATAGGTCCCCAGAGGGACTTATTTGTAATAAAGTAAAATGGTCTGGGCCTTTTTGTAATTTTTCCATGCACGTAGTGGCATATTTATAATTTTATAAAACCTCGAGGGCATCCCTATA
The DNA here is from genome assembly GCA_037367405.1 of Ottelia alismoides. Taxonomy (NCBI): domain Eukaryota; kingdom Viridiplantae; phylum Streptophyta; class Magnoliopsida; order Alismatales; family Hydrocharitaceae; genus Ottelia; species Ottelia alismoides. The sequence continues at coordinate 221,202 of JAZKJV010011029.1, forward strand.
AAATACCCAGCGCGCACGTGACACACGTGCGTGGGGACCAAAGTGCAAATATCAGAACGTTCAGGGTCTTCATTGCAAATGACCTAGCCTCGCACGTGCTTGGCACGTGAGGGGGCTAGGCTCGGAAGGCGTCTCTGGTTCGAGCTACGTGGCAACACACGGAGGCTCGGCGCGAGGTTCGATGGACCCGCGCCTATAGGTTCGGTAGGAGGCTCGGGTCGCCACGTGCCCTCATCTGGTCCGTCCGATCCAGATGATCGGACGACACATGTATCTTCTTCTCTCACCACTGGCTGCCGGACGAGGCTGTGCTCCGGCGTGCTCGATGGGGGTTACGCGAGGAAGAGGGAGGAATGAGCTTTCTGGAGGTGGCATTATGGCACAGAGTTAGTGGCTGATGAAGGTTCCATAATAGGAAGGGGGAGGGTGTCCCGCGAGTCGTAACGCCTGGAGGGGGAGGCGCATGAGGAAGAAGATGACGCGGGGCCGTTGGATCCATTCGATCCAACGGCCTAGATGAATGGGTAGATGGAGGGCTAAGATCTATTCAGATCTAAACTGGTGGCTCAGATTTGGTTGGGGGCGAGCGAGTAGATGGGAGTTAAGTCCCCATCCAATGGTGGAGGGAGAAAGGGTGTCATGGCATGGCGAAGACCATAGGATATAAGTGGGATCAGGCGGCTGGGAATGGAGCGGTGAAAAGCGGCTAGGATTTGATCATAGGGGCAGATCTGACGGTTGTGGTTGCAACGCAAATGGAGGGTGGAGATGGAAGCAGGCGGTGAGGATCGAACGGCCCAGGAGGTTGCCGGGTGGCGGAAGGAGGGGCGGGCCATGTGGGCGGTCCATAGGGCGCCACGTGGCCCAATCAGATAAATCAAAAATTAGAAATCAAATAAAAATATAAAAGAAATAGTTAGAGGTAAAATTAGGAAAAAGTCAAAACATGAAAGTTGTTCGTCTCGATGATAACTACAAGTTTCATGTTGGATGAAAAGCCAAAAGAGGTCATTTGTATATAAAGCAATTTTGAGGGTTATTTTAAAGGGGTTAAAAATACCGATTTTTGGGTTTTGCATTGTTTTTGTATTTTTAGTCTTTTTATGGGTTAATGATATTATAGATAATTAATTCACCTAATTTTTAGGGGGTTTTATGAGAAAATAATTACAAACAAAATAATAGTAATTAAATACAATTAATTATGGGTTAATTATACACAATATGTACAATATGATAATGAGGAATTATTGGTGAATGGTTTATTTAAGTCAAGGGTTTAATTATTGATTTTTTGCAAGATGAATATGAGACTCATTAATTCCTCAGGATGATCACCACAACGTCCTCACATAGTGCCACAAGCTTGAGGCAGGAGAACATCATTCTGGGAGGAGAACAATACAGAAAGTGCTTCAATCCGGCCTATGGTGGCCTACCCTCATCAAGGATTCTAATGAATTCGTAAAGAGTTGTACTGAATGTCAGAGGTGGGCACTTGTAGACAACATGATATGATGCCGATGCAACCCATTCACTTCTGTGAGATTTTTGATGCATGGGGCATTGATTTCATGGATCCTAAAAGTCAGGGATTTGAGTACATTCTGTTGGTTGTTGATTATGTGAGTCGTTGGGTTGAGGCCATACTCGCCCGAACCGTAGATGCTAAGACTGTTTGCAAAATTTTGAGGAAGAATATCATTTCACGGTTCGGACTTCCTAGAGTTTTGATATTTGACATGGGGTCTCATTTTATCAACGACAAGGTAAAGGCCCTTGCTAACGAGTTCAGCATAGACCATCGTGTCGCCACTCCATATCAGCCTCAGACCAATGGTCTTGCTGAAGTATCGAACAGGGATATCAAGACGATACTACAGTAGGTAGTCTGCCCAGATCGAAAGGGTTGGTTACAGCTTTTGAACTCAGTCTTATGGGCATATAGGACATCCTTCAAGACTCCTTTGGGTACGTCTCCCTTTTGTCTCATTTATGGCAAGCCCTTCCATTTACCTGTTGAGATTAAGTATAAGTCACTTTGGGTTGTCACTGATATATTATTGGATCTAGAGAGTATAGGTGATCAAAGAAAGGCAGAATTTGCAGCCTTAGAGGAGCTTAGAGACACAACCTTTTCAAATAGCCTACAATACAAGGAGCGAGTAAAGATATGGCATGATTCTCATGTCAACCATAAACAGTTCGAGCCAGATCAGAAAGTATGTTTGTTTGATGTCAGGCTTAGATTATTTCCAAGGAAGTTACAGAATAAGTGGAAAGGACCATATCTGGTCTGAAAGGTGCATGACGATGGTAGTATCGACATATCTGAAATGTCATCTGAGTCCACCTTTCGCGTTAACGATCAGCGCCTCAAGCCATATCTAGATCATGACCCACTGATTGTTGACGTCACCCCGATTCATTTTGCATAAGATGTGGTCTTTGCTCACATCAGTTGCATCTCGTGCCTGGTTATCACTGTCTTCCGCCTTGTATAGATCCAGATGTCCATACCATCTCATTCTTTAGTCTAACACCCTATCTGCATCTTGTGATTATGCTATACTTAGGGTGTACTTTACCCTAAGTATGGGGGGTGTCAGATTTTTTATCATTACCTTTGTTTTGCTGCTTATACTTAGGGATATCATACCCTAAGTATAGGGGAGGTAGACCCTGTACATTCTCTCACTCGGTTTTCCCTTTGTGTACAGTCTGCTACACTTAGGATTACTTGATCCTAAGTATAGGGGGAATCACCGAGCTCTATTCATGCTATTCTTGTATTCATCATTGTAGTATAGCCTTTCGTTTCACTTCCCTATACTAAGCATGGGTTATGTCTTTTTCATCACTCTTTGTTCACTCTGAAGACATCGTTCGAGCTAAATATAGAGGGGTGTTGTATATATTACATATATACATTATCCATAACTCGTACTTTGAGTAAGCGTGTTAATAAATAAAATGGCTAAAACTAACTTATTAAAAATCACAAAATTTTCAAAATTTTCTTTGTACATAAAATTCTTTCTTGTACATGCATAGCTATTTATAAAAGTTAATTTTGTACAAATGTTTGTAAAAATGTTTTGTTTGTAAGAAGTTTGTAAATATTTTTGTATTAAAACTATGTATATAGTACAAAATTTTTGTAAAATGTTTAAAAAAGAAAAAGTTTGCAAAAACCCTTGTGTAAATATTTGTAAATAGTTTGCAAAACTTCTGCATTCATGCATGCATTCAAATATTTTCAAAAATTTTGCACACTTTCAAAAACTTTGCATAAAAAGATTATTGTAAATACTTGTATATTCTTTTGAATCATAGTTGACATTTAAACCAGTATAGACTTAAATTGGAAAATGGAGTTTGGTTAAGACCTTAATCCATCTAATTCTAAGAGGAACCTTATAGGATCTTGGGTTAAGACATTTCAGGTCCATTGGTGACTTAATTCTTTGAGTCCACTAGGCTATGTTCACATGTCATCTTGATGAGCCTAAGTAGAACATTTAACAACACACACCTCACAGACAATGGCTTTACTTGGACCAACACTTTACACTCAGCTCCACACAGATGAGGTGGTGAGGAGGCAGTTTCCTTTGGCTTGGGGTAGCATACGAGGGTAGTACTTCTAGGCAGAACCTCTCATCTTCCTTTAGGGAAGGAAGTGTATCTCAACTTGGTCTGGTGGTGTTGAGGTCTAAAGACAGGAGTTGTGGGTTGCAATAATGCTCAAAAGAGGGATAGCCTACTGGATCAAGAAGAAAAAGTCCTGATGTATATATGCACATCAAAAAGTTGTAGATATGTTGTACATATGCACATAAAAAAAAATGGTGAGTCTGATAGAAAATGAAATACATGCCGGAATGTATATAGTTAAATAAAGCAAAGCTTATGTTACACCTTCTCATCTCATGAAGCTTGTAGCGGGAGACTTAGCTACACTGGTTGGGCTCCCAGGGATGTGTAGCTACACTGGCCACGGTCCATTCTCTTCTTTCCCCCTCTTCTTAAGCCGGTTGAACTTGAACTTAGATTGGAATACCCTGCTCCTCGAGGAAATAGCTGCTAGACTAGGGCATTAGAGTTACCTTGCTGATGGAGGTTGTTGCCTTGTCATTTCTGAGGTGGGGAGCTACATAACACTTACACCGTACAAGAAAAGATTCATTGTCATTAGAGTTTGTGTATGCAGACTTGTTCTGATCTGGATTATTGAGGAGTCTTGACCATAGATTGGTGGAACTTAGAGGTTGTTGAGTATTAAACATAGGTCATGATAAGGTTTCGACAAACTAATAATCCAAGGGTCTGACTGAGCTCCATACTTCAATTTAGTGAAGATAAGTTTAATAATCAACCTTGATTCTCTTCCTTTTTCTTTTCTTTTCTTTTTCCCTTCTTTTTCAAATAAGTGTTTTCTAAGGGACTAGCAAAAGTAAATTATAGGGTGGTAATGAATATCTGATTCTCACTCTTTATTCTTTTATTTTAGCTATTTATTTTGGCAAAGCATCATGTAAATAGGTGTAAATACAATAAGTTAGCATTCTGCATGCATATGTTAACAGTGTATATTTAGCATGTATTTGTGCAAAAATAAAAGAATAAAGGAAAAGAAAAAGGAGGGAGGTATTTAGATTAAATACAGAGTGACCCGAACCCCAAGAGAAGGTCAAACCTTGACCTGATCGCCAAACAAAATAAGTAGGGAGATATAGGGCCTACTCTATATTGTGCATATTACTTATATATGTAAATAACTATTTTGGATAAAAATAAAAATAAAATATTCTTTTTAGCTCCTTGTACATAGTCCTAAAAATAAAACAAAAATAAAATTAAAATCAGAAAAGTAAAATAAAAACAAGAATAAAATCCTTCTCACTTGTACAAAATACATGTATATCGATAACAACCCCTATTTATTTCAAAATTGTACTTAACTCATAAAAATAAAATAAAATTTATTTTATACTCCTTAAAATATGTTGAAAATAAATAAAATACAAAATTGGGGTGTTTATGTAAAAATAATAAAATAAAATTAATTATACATAATACATAGGTATATTATACCTGTATATATAATACTATATAGTATATACACGAATTTAATTCTCATTAAAATAATTAAAAATCACAAAAAAATAATATGAAAAATAATAAATAATTTTTATTTTATACATTTTTTATTTTAATGTCATTTACTTTTTCTATTTATTTTGTAAATAATTTTGCAAAATCCTTTTTTCGGATTGGTTGGGACTAGATGTTGACCACGGGTCAACGACCTCTTCCAGGCTTGACCCGACCCGACCCCTCTCGCCCCTTCCTTCACCCTTAGACATCCCTAGTCGAGTGACAGCAACTGGGAGACGCCTTTGGAGAGGAGTTTGGTGGCCTGAATCAGTTGCTCACCCTTCATGGCCCGAGATCCGTCGCGAGCAGCCTCCCTGCCTTCCGCAGTGAGGTTGAGGCCATTACCCCATCGACCATCTTCGCCTGGAGCTTAGGAACTCATTCCAATCTTCAGGTATCCCTCATATCCCCTTTATTTCTTCTTTTGATTCACTCCTCCCATTTTGCACCACCGCACGTTCATTTGCTCCGCCCCGATCATCGGAGCTTCATCTCACCTCCATACCCGTATTGATCGAATCCCCTATGAACGCTCATCTTCACACCGCATCCTGATCATCCCTAAGCTTGACCCCCTGGTCGGAATTAGGGCCACGACCCCCTTCTTTCACCTTCGTCGAGAGTCAAATGCCATCCACCCTCATTTCTCCGAGTTTTGCCAAGCAATAACCCTCGCTGGAGCTACGCCCTTGAGCGGAGCACCCATTGCAGGTCCGGGATCGTGCGGATGACCGTCATTCAGCCCCTCAACTGCTCAGGTGGAGCAGCTCCAGACACACTTCACTGCGACGGCCATCCGGCTGTTCTCCTTTACATCGGAGCTCGCCACCAGACGTGGAATACCTTCACGACACCCCAGACCTCTTGGGTGAGCTCATCGTCTTGGTGGATCTCCTCCAGTCATCGGTCGAAGTTCATCGGGATCTTCCTCCATCTTCGTCTGTTGTTGGATATCCACGCCCATGCCAGATTACATCACTGGACCTCGAACTTTCAAAATTTGCATTTTAGTCCTGCTCCACTGAATTCACGTGATGTCTCACGTGCTTGGGTGGTGTATTTGCATGCTATGCCCTCGTGCTTTTAACAGTTATGCTTTGAATAGAAACCTTTGGGTATTTGCAGTTATACCCCTATGCGCGTTAATATTCTGCATGTGCATGAATTTATTAGACAAATTGCAAGTAGTGCCCTGAGTTTTTAATGCCTGTTATAATTTGGTACTAGAACTTTGTTATATTTGCAAGTAGGTCCATGTATACTATGTGTGTTGTTTTTAATCAAATAATTACTAAATTAACTCCAAAAATTCCATAAAAATTACAATTAGCTCCTGCTAACATGTAATATTTATGGTAATTTTTGTGACTCAATTTATTTTTATTTGATATTTTCTAAAAATCAAAAACCTTTAAAAAGTGTTCTGTCTATTTTAGAAAATACCAAAAAATATAAAATTGGTCTTAAAAATTCCATAAAAAATCCATCCTTGTTTTTGTGTATATTCATTTCATTACCATTTTTGTCTAAAAATCCTTTATAAAAACCCTAAAAATTACAAAAGACTAAAAATCTTATAAAAATCATTAAAAATCTAAAAAAAAATCAAAAAATAGGATTTGAGTTGTTGTGTGTAGATATTTTTATTTGCTTTTTCCAAAAAATTACACACAGGATTTTAATGCATTTTACTATTTTAAACTTGCCTTTTAGTCCAGGTTGTACATTGTTCCATGTTTTGATTTTGTTTTATTTTTATAAAAAACATAAAAATCAGAAAAATAGCATAAAATCGCCAAAAACATCTGCATATTCGAAAAATATAAAAACATTTTTATTTCTGATTTTTGAGTATTTTTAGTCTTAATAAAAATTGCCTAAGCTTGCTTAGCTTTAATTCCTTATTTTGTTTTCTCATTTTGAAAATATAAAAAAAGTACAAATTGAAAACATAAAACATATATCTTTCTTTCATCTGATTTCCGACTACTTCGTACATTTCCGTGCTCCTTATGTTCGATCCTGGTTACTATACCAGATTACATAAATAACGGAGACCGCTAACATTTCCGTATTTTAATTGATTTATTCCGAGTGGTTTCTTTATATTCTTGTTGATTGCGCTTCGCAGTTTGGGTCACAACGACCTCTCAAGATTTATCCGATACCTTAACCCGAATCGCGAGGTGCGGTCATCGATGCACCATCCTACGACCACTCAAACCAAGGCCCTGGTTACACGTTGTGTCGTGGAGTTCTTGCTCGATGGGTATCCCTTACCTATATTTTTGAAATTTCATATATTTCAAATGTTATATGTCAAGTTATTTAAGACCGTTATTCGAGCTATATATACTCTTATTTAAATATACATGATATCTCATTTAAAACAAACAATTTTAAAATAGTCAAATTATATATATATATAATTTTATAAACGAAATTCAAGCTCATTTATCTCTTCCATTATCTCTCACACTCCTTATAAATGAATTAAATTTTGTTGTTCATTTTTAAAATTGAATATACATAGAAATATTTAAATTATTAGATTTATCAAAAATTGAAAATCGCTACAGAAATAAATAATATATTTGAAAAATAAAATTATTAATAGATTTAAATCATATTTAAAATTTAAGATTATCATGATTGAAAGAATTTTTAATTTAAAATATTAACTATATTTAAAAAAGCATTAGAAATAAATTCTCCATTATTTTTGCTATGATATGTAATTTAAACCAATAAATTTTAAGATATTAAAATAAAAAATATAGTTTGATGCTAAATGAGATTCAAACTCATTTATCTCTTCCATTTATTCTAGTACTCAATATAGTTGAATTATGTATATTTTTCCTTTTAACCATGAAATTTTGTTTCAAAAACTTACTTGAATCCTAAGCAATGGATTTAAAAAGGTTTAAATTATTAGATTTATCAAATCATACATATCATCATCGAAAATATTAATCTTTTTGAAATTTCAACTTACTAATTGCTTTAAATAAGATTTAAGTTTTATCAAAATTGAAAATAATATATCACTTTAAAATATTAATTCTATTTAAAAACATCATTTAAAATACAATATTTTTTTCATTTTTGAACACACATGATAGTTGTATACTTGGCACCTCCTTAATAAAATTCCTGGTTTCGCCCCTGCCACGATGGACTTGAGTAGTCGAACTCAACCGACCAGAGAAAGGCCCTTTCCTTTCAAGACACAAAGCAATGTCCTTATTCTGCCTTCAAGCTGACAGACCACGATACTATTCTCAAAAGAATTTGTTGACGGGAGGCCCGGATAGGTAGTCGGAAGAGCCACGTCCAAAATCCACGTCGCCACATTAGTGGCCAAGTTATTAGAAGAGTGCCTTCTCTTAAAGAGTCTGCTTTTGTTTGAACCTTAGAGAATTTGTGGAACACCTCCACGATCCCCCTTAATTGTCAAAATACACTTTGGTGTTCTTTTGCAAAAGAAGAGAAGATCATCTGCATAAATTATGTGTGTAACAGTCCTTGGACGTTCTTTTGTCAAAGAGCTAGGCCATATGCAATATAGGATCCATCCCAATCAAGTCATCCCAAAACCCATGGCCTCCAAGGCCTTTGGATTGAAATGGTGCTTAATGAAATCAAAAGCTTTCGCATGATTGATCTTTACGCAAGACCGTATTGCCATAGACTCTAGGGTGCGTTCGGTTCGGGAATAAGCAAGAATAAGGATGGGGAATAAGGAGAATAAGGGTCTATTCTTTGTTCGGCTGGAATATAGGAATAAGGAGAATAAGAGTGAAATAAAGGTATGTAAGGTGGGATAAAGCTAGGAATAAGAGTGAAATAAGATGGAATAATGGGGAATAGTCGTACCACTGGGAACCGTATCGGGAGGAGAATTGACCCCTTATTGCAGGGCCTATTCTCCAACCAAACAGAGCCTAAAGGCGAAGACCAGCCAAACGCGTTCCTAATCAAACCACCATTAACGAAAGCCACCAAATTTACGGAGATGAGATAGGGTCACATAAAGATGGTTAGCCGAGAGCTTAGCGAAGATCACGTAGGAACAGCATAACAGCGAACTAAACAGTAGCAGATGTGACATCAACTGGTTCAGATGTGGTTCCTCGATCACGGAACCTCACTAGAGAGGTGAAAGAAATTGATTTATCTCAAGGAATCCTGAATCATAAATAGAAATCTAAAAACTGAACTTCACTTCCCTGTGCGTGAGGACGTCTGATGACAAACATGGTGTGGGACAAGACAACTGTGTTTTGGGGTATATATATCACATATGATTTATTGTGGCGGACAGTTTGGGAGATTCCTGTTAAGGTAATTAAGAACGAAGAAGAATACATCGGCGCTGTACACAACAGGTGAGGAGTGTAAGTTAATAATGAGAACGATACAAAACATGCTCGGAAGAGTAATAGCCGCCCATCTTCCATCTACTATACTACACTATACTTGTGCAGCTTTTTTGAGACACGAGAGACCCACCATGATACTTCATTCACTACCATCACGTGCATGTCATGTTCTCTGCAGAGAAGGAAATCGAAGAAAGCAAAGGGATATGAATCCGTTCTCATCTTTCTGCTGCAACACCATCCATTTACCTTGGGGGTCTCGTTTGATCGATTGATATCTGGGATTTTTATCCATTGTTTTTGTTCGATTGGTTTGAAGATAAGGAATCAATCACTACGGTAAACATCGGTATAATGGACGATGTAATGAAATAGCTAGTGTAGACAATCAAAACTGAATTCTCAGATGAAAGAGTCAGTCACAGCAAAATGGAGTTCTCAAAGTCTCCCATCAAAAACAATCATCGAAATGACTTGTATTCATATGATATTTTCTCCAAATGAGTTGGGAACGAGATTTTAAAAATCGAATCGAACCGGTGAGTTGAACCGGTTAAACCAAGAACCGGAGGAAAAACGGTCCAATCATCCGGTTTTTATTCAGAAAATAAAAACCATTCAAAACCCGGTTAGACCACTTAAACTCAGTTGAACCAATTAAACCAAATCATCGGTTCAACCATCCATTTTTCGACAAAAAAATAGCTTCGGATAAATTAATAAAATACTGTCTTTTTTAGAAATATTAATATTCTAGTCTCATTCTAACTTATAGTATAGTACCACCTTATCTCTTCTCCTTCACATGTGTCAATGACTCGCTATCGTTTGTCACTTCCTGCCATATGAGCATTGTCTCTCTCTTCCCACATTGTGTATGAGGTTTCCCACTTATAACAATAACAAACGAAGAAGACGTTGTCATAGTCATATTATGAGAAGCGATAAATTAACGATGCTTGTCGTTAAGTGGAGTCTAAATACTTTTAAAATTGTTATTTTTTTACATCACATATATGTATTTATATAAATTTTATAAAATATGATTATTATGCTCTTTCGAGTTTTTTAAGAACATTTATGCTCCTAAGTACTTCTAAGCAATTTCATTTGTGCTCATATATTTTTCTTAAAAATTCACAATATCATTTGTAAGTTGGTATAAAATGGGAGCACAAATATACTAATAAAAGGCCACCACTATTGATTTTGCAAAATATAGGGGACACACTCATTTATATTGAAAATAGATGTATAAGTGTTATGGGAAAAAACTTGGAAGGATTAGAGTAAACAAATCCTCGAAATATATGATGAAGTATTTTTTGTATTTATTTGCATGATATAACGATCTACCTCGATTCGACCCAATTGAACCGTACGAGCCAAACCAACAATACAACAGTTCGCTGAACATGAATGGAGAAATCGAACCTATCTCTCTCGCGTTGGTGAATTGAGTCCACCAATCGATCAAAGGTTTTAAGAAGCGCATGAAAATATCCAAATCGTATCAGAATTCTCTTGGATGATCTTTGACCGTCCAGTAGTTATGGATTCAAAGGGACAAGAAGGATGACACCATTTATGCTCAAACTGCAGCAATAAATGTTATGGATTCGTACCATTTATTGCAATGAGCAGAAGTTATGAGCACAAGGACATGTTATTTTGTCCCCTACCATATTAGGTCGAAGATAACAATTTGTATTTAGATTCCAATAAAAAAACTCGTGCAGATCTTGTCAATCTTTTTTGAATGATTTGGATTAAAACCTTGATACAGGATAAATTGTGTGCGGTGAGAGATGTTAGAGAAGAATTTAGCAATGAATACGAGCATTAATTGGATTTGAGATCCCCTCATATAATTACGCGGTAAAGAGTTATGGATCCAACTAAGAATTGCTTCAATTGAAGAAATCACTTTTTCAAAAAGGATTTAGGTTGTAAATTGCCGATTTAAGAAGTATTTATCTTTTCAACATCGAATTTGAGAAAGATAAGTGTCATCAACAAATTGAATATTAGTGATTGTGGACTACAATCTCTCCTTGGAGAAACTTTATTAAACCGTAATTTGCAAGTTTCGACAACATGGCATGGAGTAGCCATAAGGCGTGAATGAAGAGCAAGGGAGAATAGGGTCACCTTGTCTAACCCCTTCATTAGGTTTTAAGAAGCCCAACGATGAGTCATTTACCTTGAAAGCAACTTTCATAATCTCAAGAATTGTAGCAAGCCAATCAATTGATTTCTTAAGGCAACCTGGAGCTTGAAGAGATACACTGGTTTGGAGAGTGTTGAAAGCTTTTCTAAAGTCAATCTTTGAGATGAGAGTCTTGATCTAAGTACGAGACTAGCTATCAAGAATCACTGAAGTAACAATAATTGCATTCGTCAAGAATCATCCTTCACATTGACAGGGTTGATTTTTTTTTCAAGCAAGGGTGTCCATTTGTTCACCAAAATCTTGGACAAGATTCAAATTGTTAGATTAATCATACTAGCACATTATAAATTAATGCAATAAGCGCATTATTCAAGTGGCAACATTTGATTTGCAAAAGTTGGGACCCTGGAGGTGATTCAAAATAAGCAAGAAGTCGCATTTTAAAATTGGCCAAATTTTCTTAGTAAATTGCATGCTGAATTCATCAGGTCTCAAAGCTTTGTTTTTTTAAGAGTTTTATAGTGGTTTCTATCTCAGCCAGAGCGAAAGATCTAGATTGGGCATCATCACAAATAAAAGTTTCAGGTTTTGAATATCACAATTTATTTCCTGAAGGTCCCGACAGACAATATTTTTCCCAACTCTTGAAATTATGAATGAGGAATACCATTTTTGTCCAAGAGAGACATCATAATACCTTCCCTCACCCTTATCCCATTGGCAGATATCCGGCTCCTAAGATTTGATCGTGTGGTTGATACACAGGGAGTGATATTCGATGATGTTCCAGGGTACCTCTCTGTTGATATGCCTTGAATCTTAAACATCCTCAGGTTGAAGAACCATCATATACATCACCTCCTGTCGTACCATACCCACCAAGATAGGGGTCTTGCTGCTCGGTAAGCAAGCCTGGGGTGGGAGATAGTCTAGGGGGATAGATCATTCTAGGCTGAAGCTGTGAATACATCATGCCATTGGTGAATCGGAGTCATGCATTCGCTATCAACTGCAAAACATTAATGGAGGTATGGTATGGTAATCATGCTAATTATTCTATTTTTGTGTTGTTGTTTGTCCTTCATACTATATTGTTAGTGAAGGGAAGTTGGAACCAAGGGCGATGAAAGTGGTGTTTACATGATATGGCGTAGGAGTGAAGGGGTAAAAATATGATCTCCTTCTAAGCGTAGAATTATTGTTAGCAAGAATGTTACATTTGATGAGAATTCTATGCTTTACTCGAGTAGCAAGTCTGTTGATGCAAGAACATGTGATGATGTACACGAACATGTGGAGTTCAAACTGACACTAAGCAGTGATCATACAGTTGATCACATCAATCCTATTGAGGTTGTTGCTGAACAACCTGAAGCTGAGCAACCATAGCAGAGACAATCAAGTACTGCTACTTATTGCACCGTATAGAGATACATATGTTGTAGAGATACAGATTTGAAGACATTGTTGCATTTGCACAACAGGTTGCGGAGGAGGCAGAGCCTCCAAAGCCCTCCACTTACAGGGAGTCTATATCATGTACAGAATCTGGGTAGTGGATTGTTGCTATGGGTGTGTGGAGATAGAGTCTCTTCACAAGAATCAAACGTGAGAGCTTGTTAGTTTGGCAAGGGGGAGGAAGGTCGTTGGATGTAAATGTGTCTCCAAGAAAAAGACAAGAATCTCAGGCAATGAAGACATCTGATACAAGACACGCCTTGTTGTGAAGAGTTACAGTCAGAAGGAAGGTGTGGATTATAACAAGATATTCTTTCCCGTTGTAAGACATGCATCCATCATGGTGCTACTTGCTATTGTGGCACATCGAGACTTGGAGCTGAAGTAGTTTAATATGACGACATCTTTCTTGCAAGGTAAACTCGAAGAAGACATTCTTATGAGCGAACCAGAGGGATTCACATTTCAAAGGACAGAAGACTATGTGTGTAGATTGAAGAAGTCCTTGTATGGGCTTAAACAGTCTCCCAAACAGCGGTAAAAGAAGTTTGACAGTTTCATGATTGATCATGAGTTCATAGATATATAATTTTTTTTAAAAAAGGAAACATGGTGCAGAGAGGTGGACATCAAAAAATTTAGAGTAAATTACAAAAAAGTTCCTGAACTATACATCTGATTTCAGTGTCATACCTGAACTTTAAAAAGTAACAATGTGTTACCCGAATTTTCAATGTTGTCTTAATAAGATCCCTGGCTATTGAAATTTAAGATTAAAATGATGAAATAATCAACTAAATTTCTATGGTGAAGGACCACATTGATACAAATTTGAAAGTTTGGGTACCACATTGTTACTTTTTAATGTTCAGGTATGACATTGAATGAGGTTCACATGTATAGTTTAAGGACTTTTTGTAATTTACTCAAAAATTTATATTCATAAATTTAGCACGAAAATTATAAATATAAACATTTTCAGCATAGAATTTCTCTCTAAAAAACGCTCAACAAATTGCTCACAGGTGTATCTATAGGTATGTGTATTTATTTGTACACACATAAGTATGTGTATTTGTTCTTTGGTGTATCCAGGTATTTGTTTGCTTAATCGGATCAACTCATGAGAAGAACCTTAAATTATAGATTGATACTAAAGTTATATCTCAAAAATTTCTTAGTACACTGACCCTTATAAATTGAGCTTGAATTGAGATTATTTGTTGATTACATTTTTGTTGATTAAATGTTAGTTGATAATACTTCTTCTATGCCTTCACAATTACTAATTAATATTATCCCGTGACCTTAAATTCGAAACGATAGGAAAATGGAAAAGTTGAGAATCCGTAATCATAAATAGAAGAAAATAGAATTGATAAAGCCGCCAAAAGAAGTTTACATTTTTGCTCATTTCTCATAGTCGGATTCGTTTCATTCTAATAAATGTTATTACCCGATAATCTATCAAATGGCGTGGTCTTAAATAATTTCGTGATAAAAAAAAGTTATATGATAGACTCAAGAGGATAAAAAACCCCAAGAGTTGAAAAGGGAATACACTGTTTTTAATAGGACACCATCGAGACATTAATTTTTCATGCAAAATAAATAAAAAAATTATATAGCCATATACAATATTACAAGGAGAAATCATTATACAACTTGTGTCATTCTTGTTATGATGCCTAAATTTAATATTATTACTTAGACTGAGATTTGTATTTGAAGTTATAAAATTCATATTTTTATAAGGGATTTTTAACCATTATGCTCCATTTAGATTCTTGCATAATTAACACTTGTATCTCCTCGGGTTAATTTTACCGTTAGCAAGATAAACTAAATCTAAATCATGATTTATATAAACCAGGTTTGGTTTTGCAAAATTTCCTTACCTTAATGCACATGTACCCTTCTATTTCCTTTTCAATTAAACATGTATTCCTAATATAACATTTGTTTGGGAAGCAAATGGACGGAAATTAACGTGAGGGATACAACGGTTAATTGTCCAAAAAAAGGTACAACCGATATTGTGGAAAGAAAAAGGAGAAACACTGATATTTGAAATGTAGGAGGGACACAGCGGTAAAAAAACAATTGTTTAAATTGATAGTTGAATTTGCTTTCGGTAATAATATCTAATAATAATGGACAAGTGAGACCTGTCAAGCAGGGGCGGAATCAGGAATTTTACGAAGGAGGTGCCGAGTATACAATTATTGTGTATGTTCAAAAATTGAAAAATCTATGTATTTTTGAACGATATTTTTAAATAGAATTAATATTTTTAAAATGAACCTCTTTCAATCTTGATAAACGTAGAATTTAAATCTATTATTAATGTTAGAATTTCAAATAGATTGGTATTTTCCGTGGAAATTTTTAAAATTGGATAAATATACTAATTTAAGCCTCTCCGAATCCATCCTAAAAAGGCTAAATTATCAAGTGAAATTTTGAAATAAAAAAGTTCATGGTTAAAAGGAAACAATAAAATTTATTTTATTTATAAAGAGCACTAAAAATAATGGGAGAGATAAATAAACTCGAATACAGTTTTATATCAAATTATTTTAATACTTTGGAAGTGATTGGATAAATCATATAAAAGAAAGTAAAATTGATGGAGATAAGATTTGAACCTTGGTGTTCAAAATAATAACCTTACCACTTCACCACTTAACTATTTTATGATTCAAGAACATTACTCTAACAACATTAATTATAATACAATTAAGAAGTCATATTACAAATTTTGTACATTGTATAAGTGACGTATAATAATCATGGGGGGGCATAATGTATACTAGTTTCAGCCCCTTGACTCGATACAATTTTATATCAAATTATTTTAATACTTTAGAAGTGATTGGATAAAGAATATAAAAGAAAGTAAAATTGATGGAGAGAAGATTCGAACTCTGGTCTCTAAAATAATACCCTTACCACTCTACGACTTGACCATTTAATGATTCTACATCATTTTTTCAACAACATTAATTCTGATATAGTTAAGGAGGGGCCGTATTAAAAACTTAATACATTGTATAAGTGACGAATAATAATCATGGGGTCCATGGCCCCCCATGATGTATACTAGTTCCGCCCCTGTGTCAAGTGTACGCGCCAAATACATACGTGTATTTGTCAAGTATTCTACTCGTGATGCAGTCCTTAGATATCAACTGGCTTGTGAGAGAGCTCTACGATCTCCAACCCAACCCCGCCGGCGCGCCACTCCAACCCAACTCCGCCCTCGCTCTCCACTTCCTCGACGTCTACCGGAGCAGCCGCCTCTCCTCCGGCGACTACGACAGCTGGAGCGGGAGCTGAACTACCACGAAGTTCGCATCCGCAGCAACCACGACGATGGACAGTCTACAAGGGCATCACACTATCCAGAAGAAACGCAGGAGCTTCCGCCACTGGGTCTACGACCACTTCATGGAACCCGTCTTCCACCACGGCCCGCGTATCAGCTTCCCACGCTTCCTTGTCCGCGTGTTCCTCTTCCTCCCGGTGCCCCCCGGCGTGCTCTGCCGCCCTCCCTTCGCGCGGTGGACTGCGGAGTGGTAGATCTCTGCGACAGTACTGTGGCTCTTCCACGCGGTACTTACCGCCTTGGGCATTCTCTTGATGTGGTGGTGCTTGCCGCTGTGGGCGCTCAAGGCGGATTTCGCCCTCCCGCTTATGAAGGTGGACGAGATCACGGAGGAGGTGCTGGTGAACATGCCTTTTCAGTAAGTAAGCAGATCCTCTGCTGCGGAGTATTCTACAGCAGGGCCTGCTGTGGCATTTTTTTGCAAATATTTTGTGAAAAATCCAATCGAATGAATTTAATTTATGCTAACTGTTTTACATATCTATTAAATTTCAACTCGATCTGACGTTTCTAACTATTTTATCGTAAAGGTCAATAGAAAAGTGAAATTTGAAATGTTTTTTTAGTACAACTTACGTTGGCTTTTTCTCTGACCTTTACAATAAAATAATAAAATAGCTAGTTAGACGAAATTTGATATGTATGCATAACAATTAACATCGGTTGGATTTTTGATAAAGTATTTCCAAAAAGAAAACCATTACAGCAGGTCTTGATGTAGAATCCTCTATTGGTCCTAGAGGATTTGCTTCCTTTGAGTAGAGATTTGTACATGCATATGGCTCTGTTGTTTTGTTGGTTAAGATATTGGGATTTTTATACCCATAACTTTGAGTAATCTTGCAATAACATTCATAACCCTTTATAATAGCGAATTACACGAGAAATCCCGAATAATGTTTAACCTTAAATGACATAATCCTGTGTCAAGATCCATTTCGAATCTTTGTTAACTCAGATGGAAAAAGTTAGATGTTGACAATATTGCCCTTCAAAGTATTTTATATTTATAAAACGATGCCCTCTCCGATCGTTTGGAAGCCCTCCCCCATTTCTCCCTCCACCGTCCTCTTCTGGCGCCTCCGATCCACCCCATTCTTGCTATCGCCCTCCACCCATTCCCCCTGTCGCCTGGAAACCACAGCCACCGCCCCCCTCCCCCGAACCGCCCCTGACGTCACTATCGAAGGCCCCCAATCCCAACGCCTGGAAGTCTCCTCTGATCCTCCCCTGGACCTAGGAGGCCTCCCCTGCTATCACCCTCCTCCCCGAACCGCCCCTGGACCTGGGAGGCCTCCCCTGCTATCGCCCTCCTCCCTGAACCGCCCCTGACCGGAAGCCCCCTGCCCGCCCAAAAGCCAAAGACCCCCCCAGGCGAGTGCCCCCGCCCCGCCGATGGAACCCCCTCGCGCCCAGGCGAGCGTCCCCGCCCCGACGATGGAGCCCCCTCGCGCCCAGGCGACCATCCCGCGCCTAGGCGAGCGCCCCCGCCCCACCGATGGAACCCCCCGCGCCCAGGCGACCATCCCACGCCCAGGCGAGCACCCCCGCTCCGCCGATGGAACATCCCCCCTCCCCCCGCCCGAAGATGGAGCCCCCCGTGCCCAGCCGAGCTCCCCGCCCCAACGATGGAACCCCCGCGCTCAGCCGAGCTACCCCCCACCCCCGAGCACCATAGCCTCCTGCTCCCCCGAGCCTCGCAGCCTCCCTGCTCGAGTGCCCCCGAGCCCCGCAGCCTCCCTTTTTTTTCCTTTTTTTTATTCTGAATAATCCTAAATGTTCGTCGGTACATTGGTTAGATTAACTCACTTATATGGTTGAGTTAACGTATTAAATTAACGGAGGGTTATGGGTGTCGGAGTGACTATTCAGGGTTTTTCATGTAATTCACGATTATACAGGGTTATGAATGTTATTGCGAAATTACTCAGGATTGTGGGTGTAAAAATCCCTAAGATATTTGAGTTATCAAGTAGGCAGAAAATACCATTATTGACGATGTAATTATTCCATGCATTCATATCAGCCTTAATCACACGCATCAACTCAGATGATTTAACATGTCCGGTAGCTGTCCGGTCACGGATCCCAATTGCAGCAGAGGTACTGTAATTGGATTATTATTTTTTTTGCGATTTCAATTTCTAAAACCAAGATTATATATTCGAATAATCCTCCATATATCGTCCAAATTTTATTAAATATGAGGATAAGTACTATTTTATCTTAATGACCAAAGGTCTTGTTCTTTTTTAAATGAGATTTAAGTTGCTTAAATGTTGACCGGATCTTTAAACCATTAAGATAAAATAGCAAATGTATTTGGATCTGAGCGAAATTTAAAGGATACGTTTGATTTTGAAATCGAAATCGCAAAAAAAAGTTAAATCCAATACAACACCTCTGTTATAATTCCCATCACAGCAGAGGATCGGAGCCCTGTCCAGCACTTATGTCATCTATAAGAAGTTTTGAATCTCAATCTAGATTGAATCTCAATCACAGCAGAGGTTGCGGTGCCTTTGTTTTTTTTTTGCAAAATCTTAATCAAAATTTTAACCTTATGGGTAGGAAGTATATATTTTTAATCTACAATGTCACTTTAATCAGATATCTAGAACCTGTTTATCTTAATCAATCAATATACGACTATTTTTAAAATGACTTTAAAGTCCAACTACTCTTGATTGATTAAGATGAAAGAGATACATGTATTCCTTTAAGATGAAATTTGACATAAATACTATTAATCCGTGAGGTTAAAATTTTGACTAAGATTTTTGCAAAAAAAATTAAGGGGCACGTCAGCTTTATGGCCTTTAGGTTCGTCAGTTATCACAACCAGTTGGATGGTAACTGTGGTAGCACAGTAGGATCGGGATAAGCAGTATTCAATTTTCCTAGAAACCCAATCTCTCATCCGTTTGTTTTAATTTTCCTTTGTTTATACAGAGGGAGAGGAGGAAGCAGTTGTTTTACGAATGAAAGGGCTTCAAAGGTCCTCTCTTAGTTTGGGAACCGGATCGTCTGTCTTGGGCCAAAATGCAGCAGCGTCTGCTGTGGTCATGGGAAACGCTCGATCTTCATCGGTTCACACGATTTTGCACTTTTATGGGCTCATACCGTGCAAAATCATGTGAACTGATCGATCAAGATCGAGCGGTTCCCACGGTTACAGCAAGCACAACATCACAGCAGAGGATCCTCTCTATCGTGTTCGTTCGTAAGTTTGCATTTAATAGTGACACGTAGAAAACTTTTTACTTGTTATTGTAAAGATGCTAACATTTCAGGTTCCACACGAGTTTCACGTGGAAAAATTAAAGCTGAAGAGAGAAAGGATCGAGAAGGAAAGTCTTTTGTTAAGTAGACCTATTGCTCGAATCAAAGTTGTTGAATTGAATTATGGGTTCGTGGCTAAACAGGTTCGGATGAGGACCTCATTACCCACTCGTGTATGTGTGTGTATTGTACTCATCCACCTTCTTTGGTTAATCATGTTAGTAAAAAGTGTAGGAAAAGTTATGGTTTTCTAGCATGTTTGTAAGGATATTTTATTTTAAGATTGGCAAGCAAATATGATCAAAATAAGAACAAAAATTAGTTTGAAAAATCCAGCCTGGGAAATGGAGGCACGTCGAAAGACGTCGTCGTGAAGACAGATTCCGTCGCTCCTATGCACGAGCTTGATGGCGGCCTGGCTCCCAGATTCAATCACCTCCTAGCTGGTTGTTGTCTCCCGGTGCTAGCAAGAGAGCACAGTTGAACGTCCGTTGGCCCTCATCATCTTAGAAAAACAAAGCACAAAATTTGCCTTAGCGAATTCGCAATGAGCATACAAGTGGTGGATAGCAGATGGAGGTGGAGAACAAAAGAGTGTTGATGCTTCTTGTTGTATTCTCAAAGGCTAAGAGTACAGTCCTTTATATAGACGGACTGCCCAAGAGAGTCGTTTCTCTCCCATCAAGAAATTAAGTGATAACGAGTTCCTATGATCTCGTTGATTGCACCCAACATTACCGAGGAGACTCATTTCATGCCAAAACGACTATATGAACCTGTATACAAAAGAGGGAAGGTGTTTGTTCAACTGGTTTTAATGAGTCTCATTTCCGAGATCATTATTGGTTTTGGTACTTGTGCACAAATTGAAAATTGCATAGACTTAAAACAAAGATATGTATTTAAAATTAAACTCGTACGTACGATCACGATCACGTGCACGGGCGCGGGCCGGGCTTGGCGTGACATGGCAAGGCGAGGCAAGGCACGTGCGTGCGTGTGTATGTGTTGTATGCAAACATGCCCCAACGACCTTCAAATTCACATGGTCCTGAAAAGCCCACATGGGCTTGGGGAACATCAACACTTATAAAGGCATGCTCTTCCTCTAAATTAGTCCACTTGGTACTAAAGAGGTAAAGAGGTTTTTACAAAGGAGCTCCAACATTTCCCCACATATTTCATAAATCGTTTAAAGAATAAGAAAGGAAAAAAATTAAAGAATGATAAGAAAGAAAATATAAAGAATAAAATATGATTGAACTATGTCTTTCAGTATAGGTAGCTTGTGGCTTTGAACCTTGCCTATCAATGATTCATTTACATCCGGAGAGACGTGGTGAACTACGTCTTGAATCAGACTCTCCGATTCGGATTTCAATAAATCGTGCAAACATAGATGAGGACACGGGGGTGTTCATAAAGGTGTGCGCATTACGGCCTTCGCAAGAATCGGTTTCATGAGTGCTCTAGCGAGAATACCCAACTCACATAAACCCTGGCTTGAGGTTACACTCACATAGTAGGAATCCCCAAGTGTGTACTTTCTGATCCTATACCCTGCCATATATGTCTTGATTCCATTCAGAGAAAAACTCTTCCTCTATCAAGACAACACTGAAGTACTACGCGCTATAGGGATAGGTCAGGAGTAAAACTCCCAAGTTTGTGCTTCCATCGAACATTGACACAACTTAGTTGTCCCTTTGAACCATTCCTCATGGGATCTCCAGTTTTGGATTGGTTGGGATACCACTATGGTATTGAACTAATGGGTAAAAGATCCATTCCCCTCGACACACTGAGTACTAGCTTTCTAGCTAGACCCTTTTTGAGAGGATCAGCAATATTCTCTATGGATTTCACAAATTGTAGAGATATTACACCTTGGGTAATAAAATCTCTCACCTATCCATACATCAAATCTCATAAAATGTTTTCCAGGGTTACCCTTAGATTGTTTAGCTTTATCTATGGTAGATCTACTCACATTGGATAAAGATAGGAGGAAACGACTTTGAAATGATTGGTAGATCTATTTATAGATTTCTTAGCCAGTCAACCTGACAACAAGCTAAATCCAAAGCTATAAATTCAGCCTCCATTGTGGATCTTGCTTTAACATTTTGTTTGGAGGATTTCCAAGAAACTGCAGCACCACTAAGACGAAACACATAACCACTAGTAGATTTGATTTCATCAGAGTATGCAATCCAATTGGCATCCGTATAGCATTCCAATACAGCTGAAAAATCAGTGTATTGATGATTGTATTCCACAGTATACTTAAGGTATCTAAAAACATTGACCAAAGCTTTTCAATGGTGAGCATTAGGATAACTAGTGTACCTACTCAACCTACTGATGGCATAAACTATGTCAGGTCTAGAACAGTTGGCTAGATACATTAAGCTTCCTATGACTTGAGCATATCTAGGCTGATCCACAGGATTACCACTGTGTGCCTTAAGATGTAGGGAATGATCATATGGAGTAACAGGCAGACTATGGTACATATCAAATCTATGCAAAATCTTTCTACATAGTGAGACTGGTTTAGAGTGTAACCAGAAGTAGATCTACTCAATTTTATGCCAAGTATAACATCGGGTATTCCTAAATCTTTTATATCAAAGTTTTTATCAAGAAAGGATTTAGTCTCTTAGATAATAGCCGAATTTGACCAAATATTAAGATGTCATCAACATACGAGCACATGATTACAATCCATTCTCAGAGGTATTAGAATAAATGCATCTATCAGATTCATTAGCAGTGAAGCCAACATATAAAACACTTTTATCAAATTTATCGTTCCACTGCTTATGTGTTGTTTCAAACCATATAAAGATTTTACTTATATACAAATCTTGTGTTCTTGTCCAAGGACTATGAATCCTTCAGGTTGATCCATATATATCTCTTACTCAAGGTCACCATTTAGGAAAGGAGTCTTGACATCCATTTGATGGAATTCAAGATTGTGAATCGCAGCTAAGACGACAAGAACACCGATAGAGGTAATTTTTGTTACAGGAGCATATGTATCAAAGTAATCAACACCTTCTTTCTATTTGTATCCTTTCGCTACAAGCCTAGCCTTAAACTTTTCTATGGAACCATCTGCCCCCAGCTTCTTTCTAGAAATCCATTTACATCCAATAGTCTTGTACCCTGGGGGAAGGTCGGTTAGAATCCAAGTATGATTGTTCATTATAGATTCTATTTCATTATCAATTGCTTTCTTTCAGAAGCTATGATCTATGGATTTCATAGCTTCATCATAGGTCTTGGGATCTTCCTCTACTAAGAGAATATAGAAGTTAGGACCAAAGTGCTTAGAAACTCTAGTCCTTTTACCTCGACATTGGTCATTAGGGGGCTCAACCACTTCTCGGTTTAAGGGATCTACTTCTTCAATAATTTGTGGTGTATCTTGAGGGGATTTATTGTTTTCAGAATTTGAAGTTCCTTAACCAACTTGTCTAGGGGGGAAAGATTTGAGAGGAAAGATTTTTCATAGTATACTGCATCTACGGGTCTAATCTCTATTATTGAATTGACCCTAATTTCATGGATATTATATTTTATAACTAGAATTCTATTGGCATTACTATTTTCTACATACCTATGAAAACAGAGTCCACAGTCTTAGGATCTAACTTCCTCTTCTTATTTT
Organism: Ottelia alismoides; assembly: GCA_037367405.1. Taxonomy (NCBI): domain Eukaryota; kingdom Viridiplantae; phylum Streptophyta; class Magnoliopsida; order Alismatales; family Hydrocharitaceae; genus Ottelia; species Ottelia alismoides. The sequence goes on from JAZKJV010011029.1 coordinate 244,727, forward strand.
CAAGAATCTTCACTTTGGCCAAGCATTCCCATACTTTAAGGTATTTTAGAACCGACTTCCTGTTAAACCAAAGTTCATAAGGAGTTTTATCTATGTGTTTGAAAGGGATGCGGTTAAGCCCGTAGTTTATGGTAAAAAGAGCCTCCCTCGCAATCGTTGGTTAAGACCAGATTCAGCTAACATGGCCTTGACCATATCGATAAGTGTTATGTTCTTCCTTTCAGCCACACCATTAGACTGAGGGTTATAAGGGCCAGTGGTTTCATGTATAAGGTCATGTTCCTCACAGAACTGGTTCAATTCATTTGAAGTATACTCACCTCCTCTATCGAATCTAATCCTTTTTATGTTCTTATCGGTTTGGTTTTCTACTTGGATTTTGTAGACTTTAAACTTTTCTATTTGCTCATGTTTAGATCTTATCCAATAAACATAACAGTACTTTAAAAAGTCATCTATGAAGGTCACAAAGTAGCGCATGTTATCACGAGTGAGAACATGGTTTAGATCACATACAACAGTATGGACTAGTTCAAGCAGCATAGAGTTTCTTTCTATTGATCTAAAGGGTTTCTGAGGCAATTTAGCTTGCACACAAATTTGACATCTTTCATTATTCGTTATGTCAGTTTTGGGAATTAAGTCCAAGAACCATACACTTCAATGTATTTTTGTTCACGTGTCCTAAGCGTGCATAACAAAGATCAGATGACATGATAGTAGAAAGGGTTCTAATGCAATTCTTACTAATATGTGAAGAAGCATTACAAGACTCAACACTAAGCTTGATAAGACCATTACAAGTATAGTTGACACCTATAAAAGATCAAAAATGAAAGATTACAACTTTATTTCCCCGACTCAATAAGGAGTAACCAGAAGACATAACTAGGACTTCACTAATAAGATTCTTCTTAAATTCAAGAACATGTAAGACATCATGTAGCTTCAAGACTTTCCCTAATGTGAGCTTCAAATCTACATGTCCGAAGCCTACGATGTGCTTCATGGAGACATCATCACTCCAGGAGATGACATGACTGCTATCAGCTTGATAGGTGAAAAAAAGAAGAACGATCATAACAGATGTGAGATACGACTCCATAATCCAACCACCAATTATCATGAGAGGCATAACTAATATTATGAATAGTAGAGTTCATTCTAACCTTTCAGAAGTGCCGACCCCACAGAAATCATATTGACTTCAGTATTCTTAGGAAGTTACTTCTTTTGTCCCTTTTGGTTTTTGCATACGTTTGTAAGGTGACCGGGCTTGCCACACGCGTAGCAGATGCATTGACCCCTAGAATCGATGTTATTATTCTAATCAGGTTGCTTGCCTTTCTTAAAAGTTTGTTTGGATTTGGGATGGAATTTATGGGGTTTTTTGGAGTTGACATGATATACAAGATTTACGGGAGGGTTGTACTTAGAGTCTTTTGCTCAGTGATGATCTTCAGTTTGAAGAGAATTTACAAGAGAAGACATGTTCATCGTTTCTTATCTATGACGGAGAGATTTAGCAAGATCTTTCCAAGAAGAAGGGAGTTTTTCGATTAGAGCTGCTACTTGCACATTTTCCTTGAGCTTATAGCCACTAGCAATAGACTTAGAGCCAAGATTTTGATATTCAAGAACTTGTGCGAAGACATGCTTATTTTCTACCATCTTATAGTCAAATCACTGGATAAAGACATATCGTTCTAATCTCGTATCTTGTACACCAAACCTATCATCAAAATCTTTCCAAAGTTCGAGAGCGGTAGGGTGCATATGGTATATATCACAAAGTTTGTTGGATAAAACAGAGAGAATCCTACCATGACAAAGGTAATATATTTCTTTAGGTATTTTTAGATGAGACGAGATAGGGAAAGAAAGTGGATCACTGTAAGTAGAGGCTATTGAAAATAGGGTAGAGTTAACATGATCTACAAGAGTGACAGGAGTTTCGGGTTCCTCAGGAGGAGTTATAGCATAGACTAATCCTAGAGAGGTGAGCCAAAACCACATTTTTTTGTTGCCATCTATGGAAATATAATCCTACGAATTTTTCAAGTCTAAGACTAGCAATATCTTCCGAAGTAATCATTGGTTTAGGATCCATTTTAGCAGAAGTTTAATTAACAAAGACGGAATCAAATAGTAGAAAGAAACTTGCGATCTGTCTTCACAATGTTGGAAAAGTTATGGTTTTCTAACACTGTTTGTAAGGATGTTTTGTTTTAAGATTGGCAAGAAAATATGATCAAGATAAGAACAAAGAATTTTAGTTTGAAAAATCCAACCTGGGAAATGGAGGTACATCGAAAGACGTTGTCGCGAAGATAGATTCCGTCGCTCCTATGCATGAGCTTGATGGCAGTCTAGCTCCCAGATTCAATCACCTCCCAACTGGATGTTGCCTCCTAATGCTGCCCAAGAGAGCCATTTCTCTCCCATCAAGAAATTAAATGATAATGAGTTCTTATGGTCTCGTTGGTTGCACCCAACATTACCGAGGAGACCCGTTTAATGCCAAAACGGCTATATGAACCTGGATACAAAAGAGGGAAGGTGCTTGTTCATCTGATTTTAATGAGTCTCATTTCCGAGATCATTTTTGGATTAGGTACTTGTGCGCAAATTGAAAATCACATAGACTTAAAACACACTTGGAAAAAGATATTTTTTTAAAAATTAAACCGCACGCACAATCACGGGCATGGACGGGGACGGGCGTGGCATGGCGAGGCGCGCACGTGCATATGTGTGTGTTTTGTATGCAAAGAGGCCCCAACGGCCTTCAAATTCACACACCCCTAAAAAGCCCACATGGCTTGGGGAACACCCACATTGTTAAACACATGCTCTTCCTCTAAATTAGTTCATGTTGTACTAAAGAGGTAGAGAGGTTTTGAAATACAAAGGAGCTCCAAAAAAAAGTTCCCAATTCTCGTGTGTTCGATATTAGGATTTTGTTCCCCTATGGTTTTTCTTTCTTCGTAGGATTTCCATGTAAAATTTTTTGCAATCTAAGTGTACACTTGTCGGTTGATTACAACCTAGTATCAGAGCTATCCATTCCAATGAATCATTGTTCTTCCTTGCAGATCTCGATTCTTTTCAATCCTTGGTTGCCCACAAAGATCCCATGACCTGAACTTTATCCTTGCGGCACTCCTTTTTGCGACCACTTGTGCACATTCCTTCTGTGTATGCAAGCCATCTTTGTGCACACTTTCTCAACGACGACTTGTGCTCGACTCAACATTAAACCTTCTTGCTATCAACGTGTGCGGACCCCAGCCCCCTTTCGACCATGTATGACCACCTATACGCGTCATAAGGCGGTGCATGAACATGTGCGCGATCTCCTCGTGTGACCTCCTATCATGCTCGACCTCTACGCAGCTCCTCAAGGCGTCAAATCCCATGCCGTGATCTGCCATGCACAACCCTTGTGAGAGTTTTCTGCATGACCTCCAGCTCAACTCAAGGCGCCAGATATCCTGCCATGCTCTACCTTTGCAGAGCCTGTGTGAGGTTTTTGTGCGTGATCTCCATCCCCTCCAACCCTTGCATGGTTCCTATGAGAGTCTCCAATCGTGTGCTTGGTAGCGAAGAAAATGGTCGGATACGAATACAAATCGATGTATAATCATATCGTTATCCATTTTAAATTATGAATACGAATGCGGATAAGAATATTGTCGGATATCAAAAATCTGAATATTAGTGAATGTCATTAACTAATAACAATATGCGTACGAATGTTAGAATGAATACGAATGTAAAACGCATACGACGCATACGAATCAAATACGAATAATAACAAAATATTAAGTACATTAACTAAAATATACATGCTTAGGATGGTTTAAACATAATATATACATACTGGATATTCATTTGATAAACAATTATATCAACAATGACGTATGCAATCATAAAATATTGTTACACATAATTGTAAATAAATCTATTACTATACTTATATGCAAAAACATATATAAAAATACGAATACAAATATTAGCGAATGTCAAAGTGATATCCATATCGCATCTATTTTAAAACAAATACGAATACGAATGTCAAAATATATATAAAATGAATACTATAGCAGACTGGATATGAATATATTCATACTCGTTTTCATCCCAAATGCTCAGGGTGTTGTCATGCTCCATAAGGCATGTACTCCATGTCCCTGTTCTGCCAGGGCTGTTTTGGGGAGAAGCAGCTTCGTTCCTTTGTGTGGGAGGCGAAGGGCTTGTGCTTTTGTGAGGGGCATTTTCTTTGTGCTTGTGGCTTCTAGTGATTCAAGTGTGGCCTTGATTGTTTTTTAATTAGCTTCCGAAGATAGTATGAAACCTTTCATGGTTAAGATAGATAATGTTTCGATTCATATTACAATGATTAAATTGACATAGAACAATTATTTAATGTTGTCTACCTTGTTGGAAGTTGTCTAGGACAAGGGTCCGGAAAGTTATATTGATGACTGAAAAAAACCTATGGTCATTACTAACAAATAAAAGGAGTAATTGTATATTGAAGATAATCATGCAGGACCTGGATTATAAATGCAGTGCCTCCTAACATCCAAACCCATTTACCTAGGAACCCATAATTCAACTCAATATTTCGGAGAAATGTTCCTAGAAACAATCACTTGTTGAAAGTTACTAGGGCACTCTCATTTCAAAGAAATGTTCCTAAAAGTTTTAAGGACGAAGCTATGTTAACTTCAACGTATTGTACTGGTAGGCATCCCTCTACTGTGATTGATAAACAAGTTCCTTTCTATATTAAACATGCGGATAGGGTTCACTTCTGCTTTAATCCTTGTGTATTGGTTGTGTCTGTTATGTACACAAATCTAGTCCTGGCTTGCAAAAAAAAACTATAATCAAAGGCTACAAAGTGCATTTTTCTAGCTTCTCTAGTACCCAAAAAGGATATAAAAGCTATTATCCCGTTGAAAAAAATCCATGCCAGTAAGGATGTTATTTTATGTGAACACAAATTCTATTATGAGAAGATTTTTCCTGAGGGGGAGTGTGGTGAAAAAAATCGAGGAAAATGAAGGAGGTCTTTACTTTCTTGGCAAGTCTCAAGAATGGTTAATGGTCATCAAAATAAAAATGGAGATATGAACAAGGATGTGCTCTCTCATCAAGATCACAATAGACATAAGGAAGTGAATAACAATGTGACTCTTGAAGATAACAAGATATCAAACCCCCATCCCAATCTCTCCTTGGATAATATAAATCATAAGATCATTGTAAGTAACTCTCCTTCTATTGATATTCCTGATGATGATGATGCTAATAATCTAATTGATGACTCATTTGAAGGTGTAGAGAATGTGGTGGATAATCGTTCTATTTTAGTAAGAAAGACCACAAGATCTGCCAAGCCCTCCACTCACTGCCCTATGAATTTGTCTCTTACTCGAAGGTCGGCCCAAGATGTAAAAGTTTTGTTCCCTTGTTGGACTCTCATGTTATTCACAGGGATGTCATGGAAGCTCAACGTGATCCGAAATGGACTGAAGTTATGAAATAAGAGATGTATGCCTTGAGAAAAATGATACCGGGGATATTGTAGATATTCCAAAGGTGTTCATCTAGTTGGATCAAAATGGATTTATATGATCAAGTATAATGTAGATGGAAAAATTGCCAAATAAGGCCCAACTTGTTACAAGAGGCTACATTTAGAAATATGTGAAGAGCCTCGTACTACCCTTGTTAATTTAATCAAATTAATGGTCAAATTAATGTCGTATCGTTCGTTGCAGCCAGGTAATGCGGACTAATCAAAAACCACTTTCAATTAAAGTTTAATTAATTTCGAGCAACAATTTTTTTACTTGGGCAAGCCCAAGGTCGAACTCAGGGAGGAAGTTGTCTTCTTAGCTAGATTTTAAGTGAATTTAAGAGCTCGGATTTTCAGAAGATTGTTTTTGGTCTTTTTAAACAATTTTTATGCAATTAATAAAACACTCACGCAAAATCAAGCTAGTTTGCAAGTTAATTCAGAAAAGTGGTCAAATTAATTCCAACAATTATGAAACTTGGCCAGATAGTGGAATGCAATGAAATTAAGCTAGGCTAATTTTTTTAGATTTTTCTGACACTAGATGAATTTACTGTGAATTAAAAAAATGAATGCAAGGCGACTTTGACTAAATTAATTTTAATAAATACCAAATCACAATTTTCAGATATAAAACTTATCCTAGATAGATCTAAGTATGAAGAATCCAGAAAAATTAATAAACCTAAATTTCTATGTGAAATGGACCTATTAAAAATTAATTAAGAAAATCACAAAATGATTTATTCAGGTCGGGATGCGTGCAAATGAGTTGATTTTTTGGGCATAATGTAAACTTAAATATATTAAGTCTAATATGATTTTTTTTGTGATTTTTGGAGTCACGGAGAATTTACTACTAATTAAAAGACATAATTGGGCAAAATATAACAAAATTCCACCAAATAATTAATAATAAAAGCCACTATTATCACAAAAATATGACAAGTATCACATATGAAAGAGGACAAGTTAAGATATACAATGCAATTTTCAAACTTGAAAAATGATGTCAAATGAATGCCTAAATATACGTGCAAAGGCAGGGGTCTAACTGCAATTACAGAAAATAAAATTGCTAAAAATCAAACATGCTGACAGGGAATAATATGCAATTACCTATAATGAGGGGGAGTGTATGCAAAATGCTCACAGAACATGTACGCCTCACGTGGTGCTCCTAGTAGGGACTGGAATGCAAATATCAAAACCTCCAGGGGGCTCGGTGCAAAATGCACAGACCGCACATGAAAGACACGTGAGGTCCCAGGCTCGGTTGACTTCGGAGGCTCGGGCAGAGGCTCGAGGGCTCTGGAGGCTCGGACTTGGCTCGGTGAAGCTTCGGGGGCTCCGAACCAAAAGGTCGAGCCGGAGGCTCGGAGGTGACTACGTGGTGCTTGCTAGACCGCTAGATCGAGTGATGATCTAACGGTGGAAGATAGCTGGAGACGTGGCGCGTCTAGATCCGTCAGATCATATGAAGATCTAACGGCTGAGGATGGCTTCTGAGATGAAGGTGTGGACGATCAACGGCCGTTGGATCAAGATGAATCCAACGGCATCTCAAGCTCGTAGCTAGCGGTGACGTGGTGTGATCTGGTGCGTAGGATCCTCCTGATCCGACGGTTGTGCGTTAATGGCTACGTGGCTTCCTCAGGATCATCCGATCAAGGGGATCGGATGGCTACTGTGCTTCCTTCTCAAAGGGTCTGCCGCCTCTTGCGGCGGAGGTGGCTACGCTCCGGCGAAGAAGCTCTAGCTCCGCCTCCTCCTCTGGTCATCGATGAAGGTCGCCAGCGGCTTCTGAGCAGCTGGGAAGGATCGTGGAGGTGTGGCAGAGCTCTCGGGGGTCTCTGTTGAGGCTAAGGTGGTCTGGAGAGCGACGACGACGAAGCTCGAAGGAGCTCCGATGATGCGTCCGGCCAATCAAAGATGGAGTGCCTGCAGGGGGTTAGTTGAATAGCCGAGGCGTGCGACGTGATCGTGGAGTGAAAGTGAGTGCGTTGTGAGGCTTGAGGGGCGATGAAGGTGGTTCGGTGATGGTGCTTCGCCAAGGTGGCGGAGCTCGCGTCGGCGTGAGGTGAAGTGCGTGGTCTGAGAAGATGGAAGGGTGCGCGAAGGTGCCAGCTCCGAGGCGAAGCTCGGAGGATAATCAGATGAGCGTGAAGTTGCTCGAGGGTGGCGAATAAATTCCGAGAAAAAATAAGAAAAAGAAGAAGATCAGAGGGAAGATGAAGGCATCTACTCGGGAAATGGAGCTCGGATTCGTGCTCCTGGTCGTCGCTCGAAGGCCGGTAGAGGGTCATGAGCTCGTGCAGCTCACGGAGGAGGCTGCAGCACGGCGGGATGGCCGTGGATCTCACAGGAGAAGAAGCCCGGTCTTCTCTCAACGTCACGTCGAATTACTGTCACCAAATTGAAGGTCGGAGCAAGGGGTATCTCTTTGGAATGGCGGATAGGACTGACGATGGAAGGTGGGGGCGTATTTATAGGCGAAAGGTGACGGCGTAGGTGGCGAAGTGATGGAGTTGGTGGACGTTGTGGAGCAAGGTGGGGGGAGTTCATGGTGCTCGAGGGGGTCGACGAGGATGAGGGAAGAGTTGGGTACAAAATGGTGGTGACAGTAGGTGGAGAGGGTGGTCAGAGTGGCTCCCAAAATAGGAAGGGGGCGGCACGTGCGCAAGGTGGGCGATGTGGGGCACGGGCCAATCGGGAGGTAGGAGACAATGTCTTGATTGTTGGATCGAGCGATCCGATGGTCAGGAGAAGGACACGATGGGGCGGCTACGATCAAATCAGAGGGCCGAGATCGAAGGGTTGTGATGGAGCCACGTGGAGGGCGTAGGTAAAGGCGCTAATGTGCGGCTGAGATGAGGCCATGGAATTTGATCGAATGGTAGAGATTAAAGCCAGGATGGATGGTGGGGATTAAGAGGAAAAGGCGGGCATCGAAGGGTGCGGATGCAGCCACGTGGCGCAAGGAGGGCGCGGCGTTGGCGAACGTCCTGGATTGGATCCCAAGCTTAATCGAATGGCTGTGAAGCATTACGATGATGGAAGGCCCAGATCAAGAGAGAGGGCGGGCAATCGGACGGTGGGATGGAAGACGCGTGGCGCGCAAATGAGCGGGCCGTGTGGCGCAATTAGAGGGTGCCACGTGGCCTGATTTGAATGGCTAGAAAATAAAATGGATTTAGAGAGAGAAGGAGGCTTAATTTGGAAAAACTCAAAACATGAAAGTTGTAGATCTTGATGAGATCTATAAGTTTTATGTTGATCAAAAATGGAGATGAGGTCAAATATGATACAAAAAAGGTACAAATATACATACACATAGTATACAAAGGGACCCAAAAACCCAAGTTTTGCATACGAGCTCCGATTTGAATGAAATTGGTCTCATTTTAAAGGTCTCTGAAAGTGGATTAATTTGAAAGTGAGTAGACCTAATTCGGAGGTTGCATGAGAGAGATATGAGCATTCTAAGGTCTGGAGTCTCAAACTGGGTTTGGGGTTTTATTGGGTAATTCACAAGCTAGGAATTTTTGGCCTTCTTCTTTATATTATTAACTAGCAATATACACAGTATAAGGAAGTTGTTATTGACTTCAGAGGGGGATAAAATACAGATGATTAAGAGGGTAGTGGTGGATATTTTACAAGTGAATTTTACAAATGAATTGGCTTCTTATTTAATGCAATTATGAATGCTAAAATGCATGTATTGTGGATTTATGCATGAATGCTATTTATGTAAGATAAAGGGAAATATGCTGCTAAATACTCGGGAACATGTCTCGATTTTCAACTTTAAGAGTGATGAATCACATATTCATCAACCCCCTATACTTAAACCTTGCTCGTCCCTGAGCAACTAAATGGAATGCAAGAGTGGAGTGATTTTGGGTTCCATACCAAGGTCATGAACAAAAGTTGAAAATGGAGCTTGACTCGATCTTCGGATTAATTGTTTGGCAGAACCTCATTGGGACCTGAACTTAAGACCTAACAGACTTCAAGTTCCACAAGTCTTCTATTCAAGGCTCCTTAAAAGTTAGGTCAGAACAAATCCTTAGACGCAAATTTCTGATGATTATGATTCTTACTTGTACTGTGTAAGTGAAATGTAACTGTCCACATCAGATTGGCTCAGAAACAGCCTCCTCTAACAAGGTAACTCTAGTTACCCGGTCCAGTAACTCTTTCCTCGAGGAGTGGGGCATTCCCTTCTAAGTTCAAGTGCGACCAGCTCAAGAGGAGGGGGTAGAGAGAAGAATGGACGGTAGCCAGTGTAGCTACCTATCCCGGGATGCCTGACCAGTGTAGCCAAGTCATCCAGCTGCATTTCTTTGCTAATATACATACTCCGACGGGTATTTTATTTTAACTTGGTCCTGTCTGATTTTTTTGGAGTTTTTGCATTTTTTTTCGAACTATATACAGGGTGCAGCATGTACATAAGGAGTTTTCGTCTTGAGCCAGTAGACTATCCCTCTTTTGAAGCATTATCGCAACCCACAGCATCCGATCCTTAGATGTCAACACCACCAGACTAGGTGATGAATATCGTATTCATCATGCTAAAATTGGTCATTTAGGCTCGGTCCCCCATCATCCTCTTGTAATTAATCATTAATAGAGCATTATTAGCATCCATACATGTGTAAATAATATCCGCATTTCATCATGCATAATTGCATTTAAAAATTCCCAGTGTAAATTAGTCCAAAAAGCCGCTAACTTCTCACATTTTTAGTTAATTCATCCTAACTCTGATTGACCCCAAACTACCTCCTTTGTGTAGATATTACTAACATTATTAAATAAAAAATACAAAAAAAATACTAACCCCAATAAGTGTCAAATAATCCCAAAGTCAAATTTCACATCTGACGGACTAAAACGAGCATACCTCCCTCATACAGTGTCCGATTTTGGTCTACTCACTTTTAAAGTAGTCCATTTTCAAATACCTTTAAAATAAGACCAATTTCATAAAATTCGGAGCTCATATGTGAAAGTTGGGTTTTGGGCCTCTTTTGCGCATTTTAACTTCTTGCTAATTTTGACCTGAGATTTTATGTGCATAATTAACTCTTTTAATTTTATTTCTTTTTCATTTGTGTCCTTTGATGAAAGTTTTAATAAGAAATGCAAAAATCCAAATCCAGATCAAAACTGAAATCAAAGAAACTGACCAAGACCGAGTGTTCGTTGTCGGTTTGTACAAAAGTTGTCCGTTTCTTACTTTTATTTTATTTTCCTATTTTCTTACTTATTAAAAATCCAAAAAAAAAATAGATTAGTGTGTAATTAATTTTCTTTTATTTTACCATTTTTTTTAGATTTTTTATCCTCTCTAAAACCACCCAAAAAATACAAAATCCCAAAAATCAGTTTTCCATATACATGGAGAACCACCAAAAATACCACTTTGCACAGGTGACCTCTTTTGCTCCCAGGTCCTTCATGAAAGTTGTAGATCTTGACAAGATGAACAACTTTCGTGAAGGAAATTTTTCGATCCGAGGTCTCCTGCTATTTCTTTTCTATTTTTCTTTGCTATTAATTTTGAAATTTTTTTGGGGCGCCACGTGTCACCCCGCTGTTTCCTCTCTCCAGGCGCACCCCGGGTCACGTGCCAAGCACGTGAACCCTCCTTCATCTTCTCCATCCAGCCGTTTCACCCCCCCCCCCAGCCGATCCTCCTCCATAACGCCTGCCGCCGCCTCCTCCTCGTCTCCAGCCGTTACCTTCGCCCTCCTATAAAGAACCTCATCGCTGGCCTTGCAAAGCATCCGCCCTTCGTCCTCCAATGCCGGTGACAGCGGCAGCAACAAGGCGGCGTGATCCGGGGGTGCCGGCCACCCTTGTCGCCGATCTTCCTTGAAGATACGGCTGAAGCTTCGGAGCCCCCTCTGCCGCCTCTTTGAAGCGATTATCGGAGAACTGCTTCTCCTGAGTTCCAATCAAGTTACGCAACCTTCAATACCCTTTTTTTTTCTTTCGTCCTGTTGCAGGTTCATCGCACAAAAGCCGACCATCTTCAACCTCCAGGCGGAGGTCTCGCCGCGACCCCCAGGCCGCGCCGGCACCCTCCGCTCGCCGGTCGCCCCCGCCAAACTCGGCCGTGTGTCGGCCGAGCATTCGAGCGCCACCTCGCCCTCCGCCGATCGACACCAAGGGCGCGCGGCCTTCGCCGCCACCGCCCGCCGCGGAGACCAGCTCCGCCTCGCCCTCCGCCGCACCACCTCCGCTCGCAGCCGCTAGCGCGGCACCTCCTCCTCCACCGCTCGGCGGCTGAGCACCTTCGCCCGCCAGCCTCCGCTCGCCGCCGCGCCTCGCCTTCGGCGCGCGGGGGTGCCGACCTCCGCGCCTCCGCCTCCTCGCCCAGGCACCTCCACCGCCGCGAAGCACAGCTGCCGTCAGATCCGGGCTAACTGCCCTTGATCTGACGGTCCGTAGGCCGCCACGTCACCCCCCCGAGCCTCAGCCCCAGGCCTGAGGGTCGGGCCCCCGAAGCACCTCCTTGCCGCCACATAGGCTCGGGCTCCGAGCCTGAGCCTCGTCTCCCGCACCTCAGCTTCGGAGCCCAAGCCTCAGGCTCGGCCACCCGAGCCTCCTGCCTTCCATCCAAACCTCCAGGCGCACGTGCTCCGCACGTGCGCCGTGGGAAAATTGCAAATACCCCCTGCAGCTTTCATAAATTACAGAGAAGCCCCCGCCTGGGGTAAATTGCAGAAGAGGTCCTCCGACTTTCCTAAATTGCAGATAAGTCCTTCCAGGGACCCTTTTGAAGGAAAAACTTTATTTTAATTACATTTTAGTCCCTAGAATTTCATTTTATCATATCTTTGTCATACGGACTCCGATTTTAGCGTATAATATGTCGTTTCGAAGCTAATTTTGTGCTCTATCACTTGGCATAGTTTGTGATCAGATCTAGAGGTGTTTGTTATCAATTATTATTTGAGGATCATCATAGACTTTTGCAGGCTACTTTTTGTCATATTAAGGCTTTGGATCTTGATGATATTATTTGCAGGAATTCAGACGAGTATCTTTATCTGATTAAGCCTTCATTGATTACTCTTAATAATTTGGATTTCGCAGGGGATTATCTCAGATCAATTCCTCTAAGATTATGGTCAGATTTTCTAGGAATTAGATCAAAGACTGTCGGGGGATGGATATCTTGCTTCAATTATTCTGAGTATCAACTTATTACCTGAAGCATTAATTCAGTTGTATTTTGATTTGTGATTAACTCTGTTGAAACTGTTGACCATAATATTTGAGAATTAGATACGTTTCAAATCACAAATCAGGAGAGTAAATTCTGTCTATTTTCTTGCATCGCATTCTCCATCATTGCATTGCATTGTGCATTTTTCTCAACACAGAAATTAACGGAGCATTAATTAATTACTTAATTTGATTTAAGATCGTGCAACTAAAAATCTCCGTTCCCTGTGTTCGACCTTGGTAAACTTTCCAAGCAAAAATAGTCCACAACATTCAAGGCTTGTGGTATTTTGACGACCGAAATTCACTTCCTATACTACAATTCACGATTATTAAAGAGGTGGATTTCGCGTTCATCAAATGGCGCCGTTGCCGGGGAACGGCGAATTTTTAGGGTTTTGAATCATTTTTTATAATTAATTTTTGTGAAATTAATTTTTGTGACATATTTTTTTTCTTCTTTTACATTTTTTTCTCTTATGATACTAACCGCAATCTCTCTCTTTACAGACTACTGGAGCAGAATTTACAGATATTAAATCAAGGATCTGTGATGAAGATTTGTATTTTAATTTTGTGAGCGAGAGTTAGCATTTCTGCATTATTCACAGGGTCCCTCTCTCCTTGTACCCTGTCAATTTGTAATATTCAGGACTAGACTCTCTGTGGCTTGGCGTAGAATTTAGGAGCACATACGGTAGGTTAGAATTATTTGATTGTGCTCGTAATCTTTAGGCCACACTCTCACTAATTAAACGCACTGTAGATCGTTCAACATTAGCAAAAATTTCAATCAATTTTTCCCGCTAATAGAACTATCTGTTTAGGGTGTTTTTTCATCTGTGCATATCATTTAGTTTAAATTTTAATTCCTTGTACTGCATCCCGCATGAAGAACGCGAGGAGTCACTGTAAGTCTTTCTCTTAAGCATGCATCATTGATTTACGTTTGCATTGGATTTTCCGATTCTCCTTCTCAAGTTTTACAACTTAAGGATTCAAAGGAATTGGGACTGCTCGTTAGGCGTGAATTTTTGTGCTTACATAAACCACAGTCTAACCTTAACTTAAAATTGGGACTGCTAATCAAGGTGATTGTAAATAAATTGGCATAAAATTAATCTGTGTTTGGTTGAGAGGAACCCACTCATTGTTTGTAAGGACCAGAACGCACACCTTAGGGTAGAGCCAAAAACCGAAGTGCTTCATTCAGACTACTAATTTTCAAAACAATTAGCTACTTTTCAGTGAGGGTCTCGGGTAGCCGTTTACAGTCCGACTTCCCTTAGCAGAGTAGGTGGTTTAGAGGACACCGCGGAAGGCACCGTCCTCAAGTAACACGGGTAGCCGTTTACGGTCCGTAATTACACCTATACTGGCTGAGAGTAGGTGAAACTAGTTGTATGAACTCGGGACAGTCTTTGTGAAATATTTCGGCACCTAACAGCTCCGCTTAATCTGCAAGATTGTTTTGTCATTAAATTAAAATTGAAAAGATAAGCGGCCGAATCCTAACGTGCCTTCACCTGAGTTGAGTGGGTGAATCAACGTGTTTGTTTTGTGTTTGATTTGTGTACGTCAAAGACCTTGCAATTGCAAGCAAATCGTGTTCGTTGATCATTCCATCCCTCTTGACAAGATGTCGGCACAGTGGTCTTCTTTCCCGATTTCCACGACCATGTCCCGTTATTCTTCTCATCCATCATTCTCTTCCCGCCCATACATCCCACCCTATGACCACACTTCTTCTTGGAATAGTCCTCTCTCACATTCGGAGAATCTTATGGACATAAGAGAGAGATCAGAATTGAGGATAAACAATAGAGTGACCGATATTGACAATAGAACACGATTTCCGGTCACTAGGATATCACAACCTCTTGAATTATCCCCGACTCAAGATAAGTATCAATTTTCCTTTGACAACCCACGAGAAAACCAAACTCAAGGAAATTCAACTCATGACCAGCCCATAATGTTTATGAACAATCAATACTCTCCTCGAGGATACATGCCCGAATCACGACACATGGAGACTGATTATACAATCACTAGTCATGAGATGTTTGAGGATGAGATTGCTCGGATTAATCATAGAGCATACACCTTAACTATGAGAATATATGATCTCATCCAGTCAATGCAAAATTCAGAAGAAGTGAGGCCACCACCATGCGAACCACTGGATCATCACAATCAGACACAACCACTGACCTCTGACCCCCCGACTGACCATATCACTGAAAATCACAAAAAAATTGAAAAATTCGAAAATTCAAAAATATTGGACAATTCTGAAATGGAAGCATTTTGCAAGAGTCTGATCTTAGAGCTTCCATTAATCAAAGCCATAGAATATGTGCCCGATCTTAAGAGATTTGTGAAGAGTCGACTGATACCCAAAAAGACGGGCAAGAAACGATCCAGGACTGAATATCATGTCATATCTATGTCTAGTTCTTTGGTGATGAATCATAAACTCAAAAGCCGCAAAGTCAAGCGGTTGACTCGGGTCGCATGTGAAATTGAGGATTCTGTATTCACTCATGTTCGGTTAGACGACGACTCTACATTAAACATCCTCCCCAAGTCCGTCTTTGACCAACTCAAACTCGGACAACTCAAAAAGACTAGGGTGATCGTTCAATCACCCGATCGATCTACCAAAAGACCGCGGGGGATCATTTCTGTCGTCGTAAATTTCCGAGGGGAAAAACACAAAGTGGACTTTATTGTCCTTGACATTGAGCACCCCGGAAGGATGTCTGAGTCTCCTATTATTTTAGGAAAGCCGTTCTTAGCCTCCGCTAAGGCGATCGTCGATTGCGAGACTCAGGAAATCAAGTTCCCGAACTCGGACCACAATGAACATGAACCCAATGACACATCCGGCTCTGAGGGAAATCAACTTGAAACCAACAGTTATGATCAGGATATTTCACACTATCAGACATCTCCGCATGACACACTGATAAAAACACTGGGAGAGTCACCCAACAGACTGACTGTTGAACAAACTTTGGATTCTCACCACCCTATCACTGCTCCTAGGAAAAAACATGATTTTGGAGCTTATGAGGAATTGGACCATATTATTGAAGATCAACACGATTATTTGAGTGGTCCAATCTTCGAGTCGGCAGTAATTCATGACATACTTGAACCTTATAAGGAACCGACTCTAGAAGCATCTGATGTCACCAAAACTCATGATCATTCCGAAGTGACATCAACACCCCCAGCCATAGACAACAAGATCAGCAAGAACATTCTCCCTCGACCGAAGCAGTGCATGACCCTTCAAGAATTGGTCGACTTTTACGGGGATTCATCTGATGAGGAACTCACAAATGCCACATCGGTTACTCAAGACAGGGAGATGAAGACTGTCCAACTTCCTCCCAATACTTCTCAAGGAAACAAACCGACCAAGAAAGTCACCTTTGACCTTAGACATCAGGTGATTTCTGAAGAGTCCTCGTCCGGTCCTGATGTGGTTCATCAGATAAGTGCAATAGGTACAGCTCTGATCCATGGGCACTTACCTCTGATCGACAAAAGTTGGAGATCCTCTGCAGACGACTACTATTCTCTTGAGGACGACTCTGACGATGGCCGGTCTTCTTCATCGGCCCCATCTTCATCACACTCCACATCTCCATACTATCTCCCTCCACACTCCCGCAAGAAGGTCCGTCGCAAACCTCCCTAATCTTGTACATCCGCAAATCTACCCGGTTCCCCATCTGTAATTATCCGATTATACTTAGGATGACCTGAGCCTAAGTATAGGGGGACCACTACCATTGTTTATACATCACTTCTCTTCTTTTGTTTTTAATCCCTCTATACTTAGTACGAGCTATGTCAACATTTCACTTTGTGCCATGAGGACATAGCACAAGCTAAGTATAGGGGGGGTGTTTGTATATATTTTATCTACTTTATCCATAGCTCGTACTTTAATTGTTTTTATCTAACATCGGGGATGGGTACAAGTAGTGTGTATATACCTTTTTTTATATAGCTAAAAAAACCAAAGACAAAAACAACAACACACACACACAAAAAAACCCACTCATGATCTTGCATTTTATCAAGCATTTCATGCATTCCTTGGTCGATATATTCCTGACACATTCACCATCACTCAAGGCTTGAGAATTTTTGAGGACACTTGAGTTCTGAGATCTTGAGATTCTGAGTTAGCCTGCCTGAGTCATTAGGTTTTGAACTAAGAATCCACACTTCCCTAGTTTGAAAGATTTGAGCGCTATATTGCACTCTTCATCTCTACCTTCAAAAAGAATATGATCAGCACAACCACCTCCCACAACTGCATGATTGATGAGATGAGTTGAGATATCATTTGAGGAACTAGGACTAGGGATTTGAGTTTAGACCCGATCTGATGATATTCGAGGATGGGATAAAGTAATGAAGGCTGCAGAAAACCTGAGTGTCAGCAAAACCCAGCCAGTATGTGAACAAGTTCATATGCTATCTTTTTGATATTAACCTAAGTGCCAGGGTGTGATGAAACTTAATGAAAATTGTTGATCAGTGTGCGCCAACTTTTGGTAAAAGCAGTAGAGCTAGCCAACAAAAGAAAAAGAAAAATAAATGTCAAAGAAAAGCTCTATCATCCAAAGTCAAATTCCAAATGAGCTTCCACCAATGGCAAGCGCTCCCAAAATTTGACGGGCTGTCACCATAAAAGGGCTCTGCATCGTAAGCGATACAGTCTGGGTGTCGAAGGTATCTTAGATACTCAAAAGAGACACACCCCGGTGTACTCCCAAAAAAACAAGTGCAGACGACTCCAAATTCTCTTGACGGACACATTGATCAACAAAAATTAAAATATACTTGTGTTGAGTAATAAGGCACTCGAGAGGCACCTTGTTCCAATGAAAGGGAAAGAAAATCAGACACAATCCTATGCTCTCCATCAACTGGCCGTCCATCTACACTTTCAAGTCTGACAAACTAATGAGACGGTTGACTGAAGCAAGAATAGACTTACTCCCTAGGATTGACGATCAGGTCTAGAGGAGAGTCTCTTGGATTGGAACTTTGGGTGATGTCTCAACTTGACTCTCATAAATGCAGTACACTAAGATCATATCCTTATACTATATGTACAAACAGAGAGTCTGAAAATTAGAGAAGTTGGATTCCTTTGATTAAAGCTTGGGTGAGCTCAGAATTTTAGGATCACTCAAATTAAGGGTCTTCTCGGAACTGAGCCTTGAAAATTCACTTACACAGTCAGGGATGTATTCAACTAAGTCATTCATTCATGGCTCAGGGACGAGCATGGTCTAAGTATAGGGGTATGATGAATCCCGTATTCATCATGCTAAAATTGGTCATTTAGGCTCTGTCCCCCATCATCCTCTTGTAATTAATCATTAATAGAGCATTATTAGCATCCATACATGTGTAAATAATATCCGCATTTCATCATGCATAATTGCATTTAAAAATTCCCAGTGTAAATTAGTCCAAAAAGCCGCTAAATTCTCACATTTTTAGTTAATTCATCCTAACTCCGATTGACCCCAAACCACCTCCTTTGTGTAGATATTACTAACCTTATTAAATAAAAAATACAAAAAATTACTAACCCCAATAAGTGTCAAATAATCCCAAAGTCAAATTTCACATCTGACGGACTAAAACGAGCATATCTCCCTCATACAGTGTCCGATTTTGGTCTACTCACTTTTAAAGTACTCCATTTTTAAATACCTTTAAAACAAGACCAATTTCATAAAATTCGGAGCTCATATGTGAAAGTTGGGTTTTGGGCCTCTTTTGCGCATTTTAACTTCTTGCTAATTTTGACCTGAGATTTTATGTGCATAATTAACTCTTTTAATTTTATTTCTTTTTCATTTGTGTCCTTTGATGAAAGTTTTAATAAGAAACGCAAAAATCCAAATCCAAATCAAAACTGAAATCAAAGAAACTGACCAAGACCGAGTGTCCGTTGTCGGTTTGTACAAAAGTTGTCTGTTTCTTACTTTTATTTTATTTTCCTATTTTCTTACTTATTAAAAATCCAAAAAAATAGATTAGTGTGTAATTAATTTTCTTTTATTTTACCATTTTTTTTAGATTTTTTATCCTCTCTAAAACCACCCAAAAAAATACAAATCCCAAAAATCAGTTTTCCAAATACATGGAGAACCCACAAAAATACCACTTTGCAAAGGTGACCTCTTTTGCTCCCAGGTCCCTTCATAAAAGTTGTAGATCTCGACAAGACGAACAACTTTCATGAAGGAAATTTTTCGATCCGAGGTCTCCTGCTATTGCTTTTCTATTTTTCTTTGCTATTAATTTTGAAATTTTTTTGGGGCGCCACGTGGCAGCCCCTGGGCGTGCCACGTGGCACCCCGCTGTTTCCTCTATCCAGGCGCACCCGGGTCACGTGGCCAAGCACATGACCCTCCTTCATCTTCTCCATCCAGCCGTTTCGCCCCCCCCCCCAGCCGTTCCTCCTCCATAATGCCTGCCGCCGCCTCCTCCTCGTCTCCAGCCGTTACCTTCGCCCTCCTATAAAGAACCCCATCGCTGGCCTTGCAAAGCATCCGCCCTTCGTCCTCCAGTGCCGGTGACCCGCGGCAGCAACAAGGCGGTGTGATCCGGGGTGCCGGCCCCCTTGTCGCCGATCTTCCTTGAAGATACGGCTGAAGCTTCGGAGCCCCCTCTGCCGCCTCTTTGAAGCGATTATCGGAGAACTGCTTCTCCTGAGTTCCAATCAAGTTACGCAACCTTCAATACCCTTTTTTTTTCTTTCGTCCTGTTGCAGGTTCATCGCACAAAAGCCGACCACCTTCAATACCCTTTTTTTGTTTTATGATTTTGTAAAATTATAACATACTTTTATATACATAAATATATTTTTATTTTATTTTTCTGATATGTTTTGTATATTTAATAAAATACAAGTGTATCCTATACAAGTATAAGTGTATATAGCATACCTATGTAGTCTTTGTACAAGTATTTTTATTTCTATTTTCTTTGCATTTTATTTCAATTTTAATGCACATATATATTATAAGTAATGTTTACAAAATTCTAAAAATATAAAGATGAATAAATATTGAATAAAGAATAAATTGAATATTTTATTCAGTACAAGTATACAATGAGGGTCTAAAACTCAACTTTCAAACCGTAGCTCCGCCAAATGCGAAACCTCCACCATTGGATAGATTATTTTATTCTATATACAATTAAAGGTGAGTACACTGCATTTGGATTTGTCGTTTATGAGATACGGGTCTGGAAGTTGGGATTTTGGATTCTTATTCAGAACATATCTTTTTGTCTGTACATTCTTTTTCTGTGAAATCAATTTTGTCTTTTTCTTTATGAAATTATATACAACTTTCATGTTCAAAGTTTCTTCATTTGATGTATAAAAAGTGGAACCAAAAGTAGGTCCCAAAATGACTAAAGAATGAATAGATTGTATCGGTATTTACACTGTATTTCTGACCTTATCTCCCCCTACTTTATTCCTTGTCGACCTATTCATCAAGATGCCTAGGTCTCGGGGGTTTTGGGTCATAAAATATTTACAATATTTTATTCTTTTTCTTTTCTTTATTTATTCTATTATTTTGGCCTTAATTACAGTGTTTTATACACTATTGAAATGCACATGCATGAATGCTAAGATGCTTGATTTAAGGCTATTTACAGGCATTTGCTAGGGTTTTTGGTGCCAAAATGATAGAATAAAGATGATGAAATGTGGATTTAAAATCAACAATTAACCCACACTAAATCAACAATTAACCCACACTAAAAATCAATAATTAGAAGTAATGTGGAGTTAAAATTTATTTTTAACTCTGCACAAAAGATGTAAAGGGCAAGTATGCAGAGAGTTCGAACACAGGGAGCAAACAGAGAAGTCCTAGCAAAAATGCTAAAATGTGTGAGTGTGTCTACACTAAGCAAGCAAGCAACTACAAATTTTTTTTGTGGGTTTTTAATTTTTAATTTTTTTGTTTTTTATTTAATTTTTAATTTTGTATTTTGATTTTTGATTTTCTGATTTTTATATTTTATATTTTATAATTTTTATTTTCTTTTTCAATATTGGGAAGTAAAGGCAATATAAAACAAGGCAAAGTAAAAGATTTATAAAAATGCGCAAAAAATGCTCAAAAATTCAGGAATAAAATGTTTTTAGTCTTTTTAGGGTTTTTTACTGTTTTTGTGATTTTTGGGGATTTTTCTAGGTGTTTTTGGTATTTTTAAGGGCTGAAATAAAGGAAAACAGTGAGAATAGGGCTGGCTGTGAGTAAAATGTAAGTTAAAAATACCAACCAGTAGCAAAAATATTTCACACTATTTTTCTAATAAAGAGAGCAAAAATTAGGAATAAACAGAAGCTGGAGTTTGCTATTTTTGGGTTTTTCTACTATTTTATATATTTTTTTGAAGTTTTTGAGTGTTTTTCAATTTTTAGTGTTTTTCTTTTGAAATTTTTAATGATTTTTGGACTGACTCTAAAATAGGATAAAATAGACACTATGTGAATTTTTGGGAATTTTTGGAGGTGTTTTACTATTTTTTTGGTATTTTCTAAAGTAGACAGTACACAAAAAGGTTGTTTTTGATTTTTAATAAATATCAAAATAAAACAAAATCAAAAACTAAAATATGGGCGTCAAAGTACACCTATCCAGAAGCTTAGTCCTATTTTTGTGGAATTTTTGGAGTTAAAATGATATTTCAAATAAATCCAACAAACATCCAAATATTAAACAAGCCTGGCAGGGGTATATGTGCAATATTCCAAACATCCAGGGGCTAACATGCAATTTTCCACAAAATATTACACTATATATTCAACTTCTGGGACCAAAACGTAAATATAAGACCCGCCTGGGCACGCCTACAAATTACCCACCAGGGCGCGTGACTTGCACGCGCCTGGGAGGGACTGAAGTGCAATTTCACAAAAGTCTGGGGGTTAACATGCAAAATACCCAGAAGTATTACACGTGCTTTGAAAATTCAAGGACCGAAACGAAATACACAACAACCCGAGGGTGCCTCTGCAAAATGCCCACACCTCACGTGAACTGGTCACGTGAGGTGACGTGGCGAGGGACCTAAACGTGAATAAATAAAGTACGGTGGGTTTCTTTGCAAATATTACAAAATATCTACGCTACAGACAAAAGTTTAAAGACTAAATATTAAATACAAAAAGGCGCGAGGGGTGAGTTGCAAAATACCCTCGACGCGACGCTCCGATGTTGACACGTGGCTCGAATCCAACGGCTGGGGCGACGAGGCGTGATCCAGCGGCTGGAGGCGTTTCACTTAAACACGTGGCCGCACAAGAACGGCCGATGACGCTTGGGCGATGCACGGCCCTGATTAGATCCTCCTTGGCTGATCGGACGGTGGAGACTGGTGGAGATCCGACGAAGGCTGTGCGATCTGGGAGCTCCTCCTCGATCCAACGGCTGGGAAGAGGGTTACAAGAACGGGGAAGAACGCCGGCGAAGGCGAGCTTCTCCGACCTCGATCTCCCTCCTCCGGCGACGATAGTGCTTCAAAATGGCCGTGGAGGCTCCTGGGGTCGTCTTCTACCTCCTGGGGGCTTCAAAATGCCTCGGCGACGGCCGAGGTGCTCAGGCGAAGGTGGCGGAGCTGGGGGGGCTCGGCTGAGCTCCGGTGAGCCTCAAAATTGCTCCCAGGCGCGATTCAACGCGCGTTGACCTGCAAGAAGAGTTAGAAGGTCCAGGGCAAAGTGCCTGGACCCTCGGTGGACCTAAACTAAGCGCGGGGTGGAGTGGTCGATGGTGGCCGGAGTTGCGCTCCGGCGATGATGCGTGAACGGGCGAAATGAGCGATTAAACTTATAGATTTTTTTAGGGTTTTCGAAGATTAAGCTAACAGGAACCTGATGGGATAAACAAGAAGGTGGGGCGAGCCCTCAATGGCCGGGGCCAGAGGAAAAAGGGGTACCTCGACGCCGTCACTTGGCGGAGGTGGTGGAGCTTCCCTCGACTTCGCGCGCCTCGGCTGAAGGGTTGGCGATGGAGCTGTCACCTCCACGGACCTCAGGAGCACAACGGTGGCGCTGAAGGGTGGAACAAGGGGACTCGAAAACGATTTGAAAATGGGATGTTGGTTTTATTGGTTTGACTCAGTGGCTGAGGAGCTCCAAAGATCAAGGTGCCCTGATCGCCTCAGTGATCCAAAGTCCAAGGTTTCACTTGGACTTGATTCACCGCATAACGAGGAAGAAAAGATGCGAAGAAATCATCTCAAAAAGATGCAAGGCACGGCTGGAAAATCTCGTCAAAGATGGGTGAAAACCCAGGTCTGACAGGCGGTAGGTGGGGGAAGGCAGGCAGTTGACCTAGGGTCAATGCTGACCGCCTCCTGGTTGGTCCACGTGGACCAACCAGGAAAAACCCCGCGAAAAAGTTTTGAAAATTCAAATTAAAATAATAAATGCTCGAATTAAATAAAAGTTATAAAATAAAATATGTTCAAAATTTTATGTAGTATTTTATTCTGATTTTTATTTATTTTTATGACTTAAACTTTTACAAGTTACCTTTTTAACCCTATATAGGTATATTACCTATGCATTTTGTTATTTTATTTTATTTTATTTTTAATCTTATTATTTTTTTGTTTTATGATTTTGTAAAATTATAACATACTTTTATATACATAAATATATTTTTATTTTATTTTTCTGATATGTTTTGTATATTTAATAAAATACAAGTGTATCCTATACAGGTATAAGTGTATATAGCATACCTATGTAGTCTTTGTACAAGTATTTTTATTTCTATTTTCTTTGCATTTTATTTCAATTTTAATGCACATATATATTATAAGTAATGTTTACAAAATTCTAAAAATATAAAGATGAATAAATATTGAATAAAGAATAAATTGAATATTTTATTCAGTACAAGTATACAATGAGGGTCTAAAACTCAACTTTCAAACCGTAGCTCCGCCAAATGCGAAACCTCCACCATTGGATAGATTATTTTATTCTATATACAATTAAAGGTGAGTACACTGCATTTGGATTTGTCGTTTATGAGATACGGGTCTGGGAAGTTGGGATTTTGGATTCTTATTCAGAACATATCTTTTTGTCTGTACATTCTTTTTCTGTGAAATCAATTTTGTCTTTTTCTTTATGAAATTATATACAACTTTCATGTTCAAAGTTTCTTCATTTGATGTATAAAAAGTGGAACCAAAAGTAGGTCCCAAAATGACTAAAGAATGAATAGATTGTATCGGTATTTACACTGTATTTCTGACCTTATCTCCCCCTACTTTATTCCTTGTCGACCTATTCATCAAGATGCCTAGGTCTCGGGGGTTTTGGGTCATAAAATATTTACAATATTTTATTCTTTTTCTTTTCTTTATTTATTCTATTATTTTGGCCTTAATTACAGTGTTTTATACACTATTGAAATGCACATGCATGAATGCTAAGATGCTTGATTTAAGGCTATTTACAGGCATTTGCTAGGGTTTTTGGTGCCAAAATGATAGAATAAAGATGATGAAATGTGGATTCATCATCCCCCTATACTTTACCTTTGCTAGTCCCTAGCAAACACTTATGCAATAAGTGCAAAAAGAGAAAAGAAAGAAAAGAAAAAGCAGAACTTGGATTTAATTTGAATATTGAACTTGTCTTCATAAAATCAAAGTTTGGAGCTTAAGTCGGACCTTTGGAAATTTAGTGCGGTCGGAACCTTAATGAGAACCAAGTTTGAAATCCGACAGTCCGTGAGAATCCCAAAACTCTGTCCAAGTCTCCTCAATAGCCAGGTCAGAAATACTTCAACTCATACGCAAACTCTTACGACTATGAGTCTGACTCGTACAGTGTAAGTGATATGTAGCTCCCCACCTCAGAAGTGACAAAGAAACAACCTCCCCCAACCTGGTAACTCTAATGCCTCAGTCTAGCAACTCTTTCCTCGAGAAGCGGGGTATTCCCTTCTAAGTTCAAGTGCAACCGGCTCAAGAAGAGGGGGAAGAAGTATAGACTTTTGGAAGCTCAGCCAGTGTAGCTGAGTCTCCCGCTGCTAGCTTCATGAGATGTAACATGGATACCATAAGCTTTTGCTTTATTGAACTATATACATACTCCGGTGGGATTATTAAATTTTCAATCCGACCCACCACTTTTTTGGAGTTCTTTTTGCATTTTTTTTTTTCAATTGCATCTGTACAACATATCTACATGAGCAGCATATACAAGAAATTTTCCTCTTGAGCCAGTAGACTATCCCTCTTTTGAAGCTTTATTGCAACCCACGGTTTCTGTCTTTAGCCTTCATCACCACTAGACCAAGTTGAGGTGCACTTCCTTCACTATAAGAAGAAGAGAGGTTCCGCCTAGAAGTACTACCCTCATATGCTACCCCAAGCTAAAGGAAGCTGCCTCCTCACCACCTCATCCGTGGAGAGCTATGTGAAAGGTGCAGGTGTCCAAGTTAGGTCATTATCAACAAGAGTCGTGCGTGTGCTCCGAAATACTCTACTTAGGCAGTCAAGAATCCATTGAACCAAGTCTCGTGATCCTCAAAGAATTAAGTCAACTAGACCTGAAGTACCTCAAACCCAGTTCCTATAAAGTTCCTGTTATTAAGTAGATTTTAAGGTCCAATCAAGCTCCAATCTCCGGATTTTCCTTAGACTTGTTCAACTATCACACTCGATCCGAAAAATGCGCATGCCATGCAATGATGTGCAGAAAATATTTTTGTGATGCAATTTTTCAAAGATTTTGAACTTTTTATGGGTTTTTGAAAAGATGATGCATGCATATGCAGATGCATTTTTTTTGTATTTTTCAAAGAGATTTTTCAATTGTTTTTGGATTTTAATTTTGCAAATGTTTTTGGGAATTTTTGAAAACAAAAAGATTTTGGCTCACAACTAGGTGAAAATATGTACACGGGAGTGCTTCTTTATATATACAAGAAGTGGATTTTAAGAATTTACAGGGTAAGTGATCACTTTTATACATCTATAGTTAGTGGATTTTGGTGTGATGTTAGTATTCCTCAAACTTATTTGACACAAGGTTTTTCAAACAATTTTTGAAGACTATAGTCCAAAATAATTTTCGCAAATATTTTACACACATTTGAAAATCATTTTGCAAAGGCTTTCAAAACAGTATCTATAGATTTTTCACAATATTTTTGCAACCATTTTTCAAACCATTTGCAAATCATTTTTCAAACATTTTATTTTACATAAAGAAAAGAAATTTTTACAAACCACACATTTTTGCAAAGGTTGAAAACATGTAACAAAATATTTTCAAAATAGTTTTCAATAGATGTTCACACAGATTTTCAAACCATTTTTCAAACATTTTGCAAAAAATGTTTTCACCTGATTTATTAATCAGTAATTACAGAAAGAATTTGAGGAATAATCACATCGTTTTATTAAGAATTTTTAATGAATTTTTTAAAGGATTTTTAGCCATATTATTAAGGAATATACGAAAGTACGAGTTATGGCTAAAGTATATACGTAGTATATACGACCCCCCTATACTTAGCTTGAGCTATGTCCTCATAGATCGAAGAGAAAAGAGAAGACATAACTCGTACTATGTATAGGCAAGTCTAAAGAATCAAGAAATGAAGCAATGAATCAATGAATGAGAAGTTGACCGTCCCCCCTATACTTAGGATTAAATAATCCTAAGTATAGCAGACTGTACACAACGCAGGGAGGGTCAAGGGTGGGTATGAACAGATCGTACTCGGGTTGTCTCCCCCTATACTTAGGGTAAGATATCCCTAAGTATAGACAAGAAGAGGAGACAATGGAGAGGATCGAAAAGAATAGAAAGACTCAGGGTGCCAACCCCCCTATACTTAGGACAAAGTACGTCCTAAGTATGGAAAACTGTCTACAAGGGCGGCACCTTTTTGATAGATAAAGAAGATGGAAAAGGAAAAGAAGAAAAGAAGAAAAGAAGAAAATAAATCAACAGAAAACAAAGTGATATAAACAGATGGATCTGTACAGCGGAAGATAGACTTGATCACCATGTATGAGATGTAGATGATGAGAGTCAAGTGACACATCTCATACCAGAAGAATGGGGGCAACGTCAATGGTCGGTGGATCATGATCAAGATATAATTTCAAGCGTTGACCATTAACACGGAAGGTAGCAGAAGATGACGGTTCGGATATGTCGATGCTGCCATTGTCATGTACCTTCCTGACCACATATGGTCCTTTCCACTTGCTCTGCAATTTTCCTGGAAATAACTTTAGCCTGGAATCGAACAACCATACTTTCTGAGCTGGCTCAAACTGCTTATGGCTGATATGCGAATCATGCCATGTCTTCACTTTTTCTTTGTATTGTAGGCTGTTGGAGAAGGCTGTATCTCTCAATTCTTCCAGGGCCGCCAATTCTGCTCTTCTCTGGTCTCCTATACTCTCTGGATCTAGAAGCAACTCAGTAACTGCCCAAAAAGATTTGTGCTTGATTTCCACTGGCAAATGGCACGGCTTGCCATAGACGAGACGAAAGGGAGATGTCCCCAATGGGTTCTTGAAAGATGTCCGATACGCCCACAAGACCGAGTCCAAAAGCTGTGACCAATCCTTTCGGTCTGGGCGGACAACTTTCTGCAAGATAGTCTTTATCTCCCTATTCGATACTTCGGCAAGACCATTAGTCTGAGGGTGATAAGGAGTGGCAACCCGATGGTCAATGCCGAACTCGTCTGCAAGGGCCCTGACCTTGTCATTGATGAAATGAGACCCCCCGTCTGAAATCAAGACTCTAGGTACACCGAACCGTGAAATGATATTTTTCCTCAAAAATTTACAAACGGTTTTAGCATCTGCGGCTCGGGCGGGGATGGCCTCAACCCATCGACTGACATAATCTACAGCGAGCAAAATATGCTCGAATCCCTGACTCTTAGGAAATGGGCCCATGAAATCAATCCCCCATGCATCAAAAACCTCACAGAAGTGATTGGGTTGCATGGGCATCATGTCTCTCTGTCCGCAGGTTCCCATTTTCTGACAGTCAGTACATCCCTTCACGAACTCATCAGAATCCTTGAAGAGAGTAGGCCACCATAGGCCGGATTGAAGCACCTTCTGTGCTGTTCTCTTTCCTGAATGATGTCCTCCTGCCTCAAGTTTGTGGCAGTATGTGAGGACGCTATGCTGCTCTTCTTGAGGAATGCACCTCCTCCAGATACTATCCCCTCCTTCATGATAAAGGACGGGATCCTCCCAATGGTAAAACTTGGCCTTAGCTAGGAAGGTCTCAAGTTTCTGCCTGGGCCAACCCTGAGGGACTGTCTTGGCAACAAGATAGTTTACAAAGTCGGCATACCATGGGAGTGAGGTGACAGCTAAGATCGCCTCATCTGGAAATGTCTCTGAGATAGGTGCGCTGGGCTCAGATTCCTCAAGATTCTCCAACCTGGAGAGATGATCCGCCACCACATTCTTGACTCCAGGCTTGTCCTTAATTTCAATATCAAATTCCTGGAGTAGAAGGATCCATCTGGTCAGACGTGCTTTGGCATCCTTCTTAGCCATTAAGTACCGGATGGCGGTGTGATCGGTGTAAATGGTCACTCTAGATCCGAGAATGTAAGATCGATACTTATCAAGAGCGAAGACTACGGCCAGCATCTCTTTCTCAGTTACAGTGTAATTCCGCTGCGCGGCATCCAAAGTCCGGCTGGCGTAGTGAATGGCAAATGGTAAACCATCCCTCCTCTGTCCAAGCACAGCCCCTACGGCAAAATCTGAAGCATCCGTCATGATCTCGAATGGGAGAGACCAATCGGGTGGCTGAAGGACAGGAGCTGAAACAACCATATTTTTGAGAGTCTCAAATGATTCAAGACACTTATCATTGACAATAAACTCGGTGTCTTTGGTTAGCAAGTCAGTTAGTGGTCGGGCAATTCGACTGAAGTCCTGAATGAACCGTCGGTAGAAACCGACATGCCCTAGAAAAGACCGTAACTGACGCAGATTGGACGGCGGATTGAGTTTTCTGATGATGTCCACCTTAGCCGGATCGACCTCCATGCCCCTGTTGGAGACGATATGACCAAGGACCGTCCCTTGAGTCATCATGAAATGACTCTTCTCCCAGGATAAGACTAGATTGACCTCTATGCAGCGCTTCAGCACACGGTCTAGGCATTCAAGACAAGCGTCGAACCCGTCGCCATAGACCGAGAAGTCATCCATGAAGACCTCTAAACAGTCACCCACCATGTCCGAGAAGATGGACAACATGCACCTTTGGAATGTCGCTGGAGCGTTACATAGACCAAAGGGCATCCGTCTGAAAGCATACGTCCCAAACGGACAGGTGAATGTCGTTTTCTCCTGGTCTTCGGGCGCAATGGCCACTTGATTATATCCAGAGTACCCATCAAGAAAACAGTAATGGCTCTTCCCAGCTAACCGCTCGATAATCTGATCAATAAATGGTAGCGGGAAGTGATCCTTCTTGGTGGCCTCATTCAGTCGTCTGTAGTCCACACAGACCCTCCAAGAAGTTGGTACTCTGGTAGCGATCTCCTCTCCGGACTCATTGATAACTGTAGTGATACCCGTCTTCTTGGGTACCACATGGAGTGGACTAACCCATTTGGAGTCGGAGATGGGATAGATGAAATCAGCGCTCCACCACTTGGAAATTTCTTTCATGACTACGTCTCGAAGATTCGGGTTCAGCCGTCGTTGGAACTCACGCGACGGCTTAGCGTTATCTTCAAGATAGATGTGGTGAGAGCAAAGCTTTGGGCTCAGCCCCTGGAGATCAGCTATACTCCAACCGATTGCCTTGCGGTTTCTTTCAAGAACCTCCATCAGACGAGATTCTTGTTCTCCAGTCAAATCTGCTGAGATAATGACTGGGTGCATTTCTGGCTCTCCAGCAAGGAATTTGTACTTCATTGACTGCGGCAGAGGTTTCCTTTCAGGACAACTGGGAGGTGGCAGATCTGGCTTCTGATAAGTCTGTGTAAAGGCTACCAAATCTGAATGGGAGAACTCTCGCTCTGCATGGATTTCTGACGAAGGGCGGCCTACTGAATCATCAATAAACTGCACTGGCTCGCACTCTGTCATGGTTGTCAGCTCAGAAGGAATCAGACAAGGTAAGTAATCATCAAAATCATCCCAGTCTATGTCTGAGTCCGAGGGATCAGAAGATGACGAGCAAGATTGAAACTCCTCAGCACCACTCATCACAACACTGTCAGCCTCAGAAATATCGTCATCCAAGAATGTGCTCTCCCGGCTCTCGACTGCCATGAGCTTGAGATAGAGTGAATCTGCGGGCAAGGCGAGGGTCGGTGCTGCGGGATCTTTCCAACTGAATTCATCATCGGACATCTCAAAATCACAAACCTGGTGGATGTCTAGCTCTTCCTCTGTCATCTGCTCGGCTTCGCTGAACTGCTCGGAGCATTCTGCCTCTCTGGCCCTGATCTCTTCGATCGTCTCTATTTGTATGGTTTCGCCCTCTACACGAAAGCATACCTTCCCACTATCATGGTCGGTCACCACCTTGGCTGTGGCCAAGAATGGACGTCCGAGAATGATGGGGGCATCAGTTACCGACTCAGGGATCTCCATGTCCAACACAACGAAGTCCACGGGGAATTTCAGGCCCTGAATGGTAACGACCACGTCTTTCAATAACCCCTTCGGCCTCTTAATCGACCTATCAGCAAACTGAAGGACGGTTCTGCTTCGAAGAAGAGGGCCAAACTCGAACTGCTTTAGTAAGGCTGCCGGAAGGAGATTAATTGAAGAGCCGCTGTCTAATAGAGTACGATCAAACTGCTGCTCCTGAATCTCGCATCTGACATAGGGAGCTCCTGCGTCTGGTCGCTTGGCTGGCAATGTGTTCTGAATGGCGCAGCAAGTATTGTGAGTGAGCATATGGATTTGATCTCTGTGCCTCTTCCTTCTTCGAACAGTAGTTGTTTCTTTCAAATTCTTCTTGAAGAAGGGGATATGCTCAAACGCTTCTCGTAGAGTCAGCTGAATGTGAAATCTGTCAATCATCTCATTGCCGAACTCTACCTGCTGGTTCTTTTTAGGATTTTCTTTTTTATTCCCCTTCGCTCGGCGGAGTGCCTCAGGGAAGGGGATTGTGGGTGCCTTCTCAGATGGAGGGCTAGGAGTCGGTCCCTGTGTCTGTGAAGGTGGAGAATCCATACAATCATCATCATTCAACACATATGGATCCGCAGTTTGAACAGAAGCCTTTCCTTTATTCATATTTTTGTTGTTTTTGTTTTTCTTCCCACAATCTCTAGATACAAAATGTGGTGAAGTCACAGAAGTTGGCTCAACAAAAGTAGACGTGGTGGCCTCAGTACCACCACTAGCACCGGTCTTCGCTGCATCAGCACCGCGCTCTGGTTCATCTCCCAAAATGGTGGCTTCAGTACCACCGTCTGCATCTGGTATCACGACGGCATCAGCACCGTCATCCTGGGCTCCATCATTGGTGGCATCAGCACCACCGTCTTCAACATCATCATTAGCGGCATCAGCACCGCTCCTCTGCTCTTCTGGCGCTCCTGGTTCTGCATTTGGCTGTCGCTCAGAAGAGGCGCCGCCTGCTGGCATCCTACCGCTCCTAGTAGTCACAAAATTAGCATCATTCAAAGAATCATACATATCATTCAAATCATCACTAGGAGAGGTATCCTCTGTGAACTCTACCTGCTCAGATTTTCTTTTCAAATTATTAGGATTCGGTTCGATCTGAGCGGGTATGGCGGCCTTGCCTTTGATGAATTCCCGCATTTCCTGTCGGAACTCATCCATTTCTTGCCTGAAGGATGCTCGCTGTTCAGATAGCAAGCGGGCAAGATCATCGAGTGCAGAGTTCTCAAAGGCTGGACCCTGAGAACCGGACGTCTGTCCCTGCTGGAAATGGGGCTGCTGCTGCTGATACTGTTGCTGGTACTGAGGGGGAGGTTGGGCATAAGATTGCTGAGGCGGCTGACGCTGCCTCCACTGCTGTCCCTGATAGGCGGGACGAGGACCACTGTGGTACTGCTGGGGCTGGTTGTACTGGGGCTGCTGCTGGTGTTGTTGAGGCTGGCTGCTCTGCTGTCCTTGAGCAGGAGGATGCTGTTGGGATGAGGAAGCACCATTACCCCAACGGAATCCGGGGTGGTCCCTACGGATTGCGGGCTGAGGGTATCGGTCATACCATATCCCGTTGACTTCCATCAACGGTTCCTGCTCAAAGGAAGGTGGAGGAAGAACTGCCAGTGGCTGCTCCGGCTGATAAACCACCATCTGAGTCTCCTGAGATGGCGGTTGCTCTAGATGGTACTGCAACAATGGAACCGGCTCCGCCTGGATATGGTTCACCTGGCGGTAAGAGGTGGAGGCCTGGTTGGGATTGTTGCTGCTGGAGGCAACCTGTGACCTGGGAGGCTGTTGTGAATGGGCCTGTGCCTCCTGAATACAGAGAATCTGAGTTTTCAGGTCACTCATTGTCTTTGTGAGAAGGTCCATCTGGGCTAGACCTTGGTTTTGCTTCTTCTCAAGGATCTCCATGCGGTCCAGTTTTTCACTGATAATGCCCATGTCGGCTGCTACTGATTCGGCTTGGGCCGCGGCTACCGACGGTGTGCTAGGACCGGCATCAATGCGGGCGATCCTCTGAAATGATCCCGCTCCTTGCGGGGGCTTCTGCTGGGTGTAGACTCTGGCTTGGGTCATCACTGTAGAATTTTCTGCCATACCTTCGTATATGGCCCAGACATCGTCTTCACCTTTGGAAAAATATGATCCACCGCAAGAGGCGTTCACAAGCCCCTGCAGCTCCGGTGTCAGCCCACAGAAGAAACTCTGCACCAGGTGGGGCTTGGAGATATCGTGATGTGGACACCGGTCTATGAGCTCTCTAAAACGATCCCATGCTTCATGGAACTGTTCATTTGGGATCATGGTGAAATTGCTGATCATGGCTCGAGCTGCGTTTGTCCGGCCGAGAGGATAGTATTTCTTCAAATATACGGACCGGAGATCTGCCCAAGTGTCGACAAATCGCCCTAGATGCTTGAGCCAGTATGCGGCTCTGTCAACCAATGAGAATGGGAAGGCGATCATCTTGATAGTGTCCTCGGTCAACAGCCGATCGTGGATGGTGCTGCATATCATCTCAAACTCTTGGAGGTGGAGGTGCGGCTCTTCGGTCGGCAACCCATGGAACTTGGGTAGCATCTGAATTGTGTTGTGCCGAAGCTCGAAGTCTCCATGGATAGGTGGGAGTCTGATCCACCGGTGAGTGAGGGACGAAGCTGGGTTGTGCAATTCCCTCATTATGGTCTGTGGCGGTCGCTCACCGTCTGGGTCTCCTCCTGCATCAGGTCCTCCTCCTTCTCCGCCACCGCCTCCGCCAGCTCGATTCTCTCTCAGCTGTGCTAATTCCCTCATGAGATCACCCATGAATGCACCCTGGTCCCTGATCTGTCTCTGCATGGTCTCCATGGATGCTAGCAATGAATTGTTGATGGCCACCTGATCTATTATGAATGGAGGATGCTCGTGGTCATCTGGGTGCTCGCCTCTGTCTGCCATTGCTTGATTCTCTGAAAATGCAAACGAGGCCATTTCAGGTGCTGATGAATGAGCTGAATTCTGTGATTCACTGTACTCTGAAATAATTGGACTGAGGGAAGGGGAATGGGAAAGGTGGTCGAGGGGGAACAGGGTGGATGTGAACTCGGGCTCGGAGAGCGGACTCTCCGAGTTATTCCTAGATGAGTAGGGAGGAGTGCTGGATAGCGGTGCCGATAAGGTCGGCCTAAGAGACCTCCGTCCCATCATCTTGATTATTGGAGAAGAGTGGGGGTAATGCAAGAGAAAAAGAAAATGAGATGCAACAAAATTTTGCACAATTGTGCGGTATTTTTGATCTTGACCTTAATAAATCTAGCAATCAAACGCAAAGCAAGGGTAGACTCACCAACTTAACTCGTGAAGCCGTAAAGGTTCGGCTTTTATCTTGTCAGTTTTAACTTGTTTTTCAGGCAATTATCTTTTCACGAGTCCTTAGAGCGCTACGCCTATAGGAGAGAGAGTACTGCCAGGAGAGTATCCCCGTACTTGTCCTCCTCCTGTGTAACCTGTAACTTGCGCTTTTTGAGGTCCTTGTAACCCTTCCTGGATCCCTACTCAGCCAAAGAAAAGAGGGAGGAAGCCGATAGGCGAAACCGATACTTCAGACCTCGCTCGTAACGGAATCACCCGTGAGCGTACAAGGTCCTACTCGGACGCAGCCGGTGAGACAGACACACCCGTGAAGGCGTGGCCTAGGCTCGGTACTTCGGACAGGGTCGGCGCTCTCACAACAGAGAGTCACCAATGGCGACCAAGTCCTACTCGACTACGTACGATAGTAGCGCCAATACTTCGGAAATCCAGGCGATACACAAGGCAGCCACAAGTTGGGTTTTGGGCTCTAATCCTTACGAAGCGCTCACCTCACTGGGAAGGAAACCTTCCTATGCAACCTGAAAACAAGTGAGGGTGTTACTCTCCCCAAGCAATGAATCCAATTACCGTTTTTATTTTGGTCAAGTTTTCTTTAGCAGTCCCTTTTTTAAATTTTTTTTTTTGGTGTTATCGCTTCTTTTGAGTCAATTCAAGCAAGCGCCTAACGTTTTTGTATTTTTTCCTTTATCCTACTTTGTTCCAAAAACAGAGGGAGAAAAGAGTCGGAAAAGCCGTGCAAGTCGACACAAAGATGGAGATCTCACCTTTGTGCCTAAATGATGCGTGCAAAGTAAGAAGACTTACAGTGAATCCCAGCTCTCTCCATGCGGGATGCAAAGCAGAATATTTAAACCTAAGCTATATGGCGAAATGCAACGGAAATCGTCCTAGAACAGGCAACTGCTTGCGATAGAACCACAAGTCAACTAGCAACTCCTAATCCGAGTGTCCGGTCTTGGCTCACCCCTCCTCTGCCCAACACATTTGGAGTAGGAGAAAGCGCTTGTTCGGGTGTGAGCTCGCGGCGCGTGGATTTGGGAATTACTTGCTAACTGTTTAAATTAGTCTAAGTCCAAAACGTAGCTATAGGAACATGCAAAGATTATTAGGTGTTTGGACCTATTCTAATCGATCAAGCAGACCTAGATCTAAGAGCTCATTCCACAAAAGAAAATGGAAAATAAACACAAAACCGGAAAATGACAAGCGGTAAAAACGCGGCAAAACTGCGGTGAGCCCCCGGGTGAACAATCACCCGGAAATTAGGCCCGAATGTCTAAGTCCAAGTCCAAGTCCTAGTGTACCTGTATTATTACAAATTAACTGAATATCACTCTCTCACAAATAAAATAAAAACTAATCTAAGCCTCTCTCTCACTCTCCTTGCTCTCTCCTGCCGGCTTGGCTCAAGAAAAACCGGCTCCACGTCCCAAGGTTGCGTCGGGTCACCTAAGCCACCCGCCTCGCTCCGCGGTCCCTCGCAAGAAGACAAAAGAGATGGTTAGATAGTTCAATCAAGATATATATCAAAATGTAAGAGAAGGATAATGCTATGGTAAACAAACACACAAACAAATAAAAATGAACTACAAGCTGTTGCTCCCCGGCAACGGCGCCATTTGATTTGGCCGCCTCCTGGTTGGTCCACGTGGACCAACCAGGAAAAACCCCGCGAAAAAGTTTTGAAAATTCAAATTAAAATAATAAATGCCCGAATTAAATAAAAGTTATAAAATAAAATATGTTCAAAATTTTATGTAGTATTTTATTCTGATTTTTATTTATTTTTATGACTTAAACTTTTACAAGTTACCTTTTTAACCCTATATAGGTATTTTACCTATGCATTTTGTTATTTTATTTTATTTTATTTTTAATCTTATTATTTTTTTGTTTTATGATTTTGTAAAATTATAACATACTTTTATATACATAAATATATTTTTATTTTATTTTTCTGATATGTTTTGTATATTTAATAAAATACAAGTGTATCCTATACAGGTATAAGTGTATATAGCATACCTATGTAGTCTTTGTACAAGTATTTTTATTTCTATTTTCTTTGCATTTTATTTCAATTTTAATGCACATATATATTATAAGTAATGTTTACAAAATTCTAAAAATATAAAGATGAATAAATATTGAATAAAGAATAAATTGAATATTTTATTCAGTACAAGTATACAATGAGGGTCTAAAACTCAACTTTCAAACCGTAGCTCCGCCAAATGCGAAACCTCCACCATTGGATAGATTATTTTATTCTATATACAATTAAAGTTGAGTACACTGCATTTGGATTTGTCGTTTATGAGATACGGGTCTGGGAAGTTGGGATTTTGGATTCTTATTCAGAACATATCTTTTTGTCTGTACATTCTTTTTCTGTGAAATCAATTTTGTCTTTTTCTTTATGAAATTATATACAACTTTCATGTTCAAAGTTTCTTCATTTGATGTATAAAAAGTGGAACCAAAAGTAGGTCCCAAAATGACTAAAGAATGAATAGATTGTATCGGTATTTACACTGTATTTCTGACCTTATCTCCCCCTACTTTATTCCTTGTCGACCTATTCATCAAGATGCCTAGGTCTCGGGGGTTTTGGGTCATAAAATATTTACAATATTTTATTCTTTTTCTTTTCTTTATTTATTCTATTATTTTGGCCTTAATTACAGTGTTTTATACACTATTGAAATGCACATGCATGAATGCTAAGATGCTTGATTTAAGGCTATTTACAGGCATTTGCTAGGGTTTTTGGTGCCAAAATGATAGAATAAAGATGATGAAATGTGGATTTAAAATCAACAATTAACCCACACTAAATCAACAATTAACCCACACTAAAAATCAATAATTAGAAGTAATGTGGAGTTAAAATTTATTTTTAACTCTGCACAAAAGATGTAAAGGGCAAGTATGCAGAGAGTTCGAACACAGGGAGCAAACAGAGAAGTCCTAGCAAAAATGCTAAAATGTGTGAGTGTGTCTACACTAAGCAAGCAAGCAACTACAAATTTTTTTTTGTGGGTTTTTAATTTTTAATTTTTTTGTTTTTTATTTAATTTTTAATTTTGTATTTTGATTTTTGATTTTCTGATTTTTATATTTTATATTTTATAATTTTTATTTTCTTTTTCAATATTGGGAAGTAAAGGCAATATAAAACAAGGCAAAGTAAAAGATTTATAAAAATGCGCAAAAATGCTCAAAAATTCAGGAATAAAATGTTTTTAGTCTTTTTAGGGTTTTTTACTGTTTTTGTGATTTTTGGGGATTTTTCTAGGTGTTTTTGGTATTTTTAAGGGCTGAAATAAAGGAAAACAGTGAGAATAGGGCTGGCTGTGAGTAAAATGTAAGTTAAAAATACCAACCAGTAGCAAAAATATTTCACACTATTTTTCTAATAAAGAGAGCAAAATTAGGAATAAACAGAAGCTGAGTTTGCTATTTTTGGGTTTTTCTACTATTTTATATATTTTTTTGAAGTTTTTGAGTGTTTTTCAATTTTTAGTGTTTTTCTTTTGAAATTTTTAATGATTTTTGGACTGACTCTAAAATAGGATAAAATAGACACTATGTGAATTTTTGGGAATTTTTGGAGGTGTTTTACTATTTTTTTTGGTATTTTCTAAAGTAGACAGTACACAAAAAGGTTGTTTTTGATTTTTAATAAATATCAAAATAAAACAAAATCAAAAACTAAAATATGGGCGTCAAAGTACACCTATCCAGAAGCTTAGTCCTATTTTTGTGGAATTTTTGGAGTTAAAATGATATTTCAAATAAATCCAACAAACATCCAAATATTAAACAAGCCTGGCAGGGGTATATGTGCAATATTCCAAACATCCAGGGGCTAACATGCAATTTTCCACAAAATATTACACTATATATTCAACTTCTGGGACCAAAACGTAAATACAAGACCCGCCTGGGCACGCCTACAAATTACCCACCAGGGCGCGTGACTTGCACGCGCCTGGGAGGGACTGAAGTGCAATTTCACAAAAGTCTGGGGGTTAACATGCAAAATACCCAGAAGTATTACACGTGCTTTGAAAATTCAAGGACCGAAACGAAATACACAACAACCCGAGGGTGCCTCTGCAAAATGCCCACACCTCACGTGAACTGGTCACGTGAGGTGACGTGGCGAGGGACCTAAACGTGAATAAATAAAGTACGGTGGGTTTCTTTGCAAATATTACAAAATATCTACGCTACAGACAAAAGTTTAAAGACTAAATATTAAATACAAAAAGGCGCGAGGGGTGAGTTGCAAAATACCCTCGACGCGACGCTCCGATGTTGACACGTGGCTCGAATCCAACGGCTGGGGCGACGAGGCGTGATCCAGCGGCTGGAGGCGTTTCACTTAAACACGTGGCCGCACAAGAACGGCCGATGACGCTTGGGCGATGCACGGCCCTGATTAGATCCTCCTTGGCTGATCGGACGGTGGAGACTGGTGGAGATCCGACGAAGGCTGTGCGATCTGGGAGCTCCTCCTCGATCCAACGGCTGGGAAGAGGGTTACAAGAACGGGGAAGAACGCCGGCGAAGGCGAGCTTCTCCGACCTCGATCTCCCTCCTCCGGCGACGATAGTGCTTCAAAATGGCCGTGGAGGCTCCTGGGGTCGTCTTCTACCTCCTGGGGGCTTCAAAATGCCTCGGCGACGGCCGAGGTGCTCAGGCGAAGGTGGCGGAGCTGGGGGGGCTCGGCTGAGCTCCGGTGAGCCTCAAAATTGCTCCCAGGCGCGATTCAACGCGCGTTGACCCTGCAAGAAGAGTTAGAAGGTCCAGGGCAAAGTGCCTGGACCCTCGGTGGACCTAAACTAAGCGCGGGGTGGAGTGGTCGATGGTGGCCGGAGTTGCGCTCCGGCGATGATGCGTGAACGGGCGAAATGAGCGATTAAACTTATAGATTTTTTTAGGGTTTTCGAAGATTAAGCTAACAGGAACCTGATGGGATAAACAAGAAGGTGGGGCGAGCCCTCAATGGCCGGGGCCAGAGGAAAAAGGGGTACCTCGACGCCGTCACTTGGCGGAGGTGGTGGAGCTTCCCTCGACTTCGCGCGCCTCGGCTGAAGGGTTGGCGATGGAGCTGTCACCTCCACGGACCTCAGGAGCACAACGGTGGCGCTGAAGGGTGGAACAAGGGGACTCGAAAACGATTTGAAAATGGGATGTTGGTTTTATTGGTTTGACTCAGTGGCTGAGGAGCTCCAAAGATCAAGGTGCCCTGATCGCCTCAGTGATCCAAAGTCCAAGGTTTCACTTGGACTTGATTCACCGCATAACGAGGAAGAAAAGATGCGAAGAAATCATCTCAAAAAGATGCAAGGCACGGCTGGAAAATCTCGTCAAAGATGGGTGAAAACCCAGGTCTGACAGGCGGTAGGTGGGGGAAGGCAGGCAGTTGACCTAGGGTCAATGCTGACCGCCTCCTGGTTGGTCCACGTGGACCAACCAGGAAAAACCCCGCGAAAAAGTTTTGAAAATTCAAATTAAAATAATAAATGCCCGAATTAAATAAAAGTTATAAAATAAAATATGTTCAAAATTTTATGTAGTATTTTATTCT
Organism: Ottelia alismoides; assembly: GCA_037367405.1. NCBI lineage: Eukaryota > Viridiplantae > Streptophyta > Magnoliopsida > Alismatales > Hydrocharitaceae > Ottelia > Ottelia alismoides. The sequence continues at coordinate 284,260 of JAZKJV010011029.1, forward strand.
GATTTTTATTTATTTTTATGACTTAAACTTTTACAAGTTACCTTTTTAACCCTATATAGGTATATTACCTATGCATTTTGTTATTTTATTTTATTTTATTTTTAATCTTATTATTTTTTTGTTTTATGATTTTGTAAAATTATAACATACTTTTATATACATAAATATATTTTTATTTTATTTTTCTGATATGTTTTGTATATTTAATAAAATACAAGTGTATCCTATACAGGTATAAGTGTATATAGCATACCTATGTAGTCTTTGTACAAGTATTTTTATTTCTATTTTCTTTGCATTTTATTTCAATTTTAATGCACATATATATTATAAGTAATGTTTACAAAATTCTAAAAATATAAAGATGAATAAATATTGAATAAAGAATAAATTGAATATTTTATTCAGTACAAGTATACAATGAGGGTCTAAAACTCAACTTTCAAACCGTAGCTTCGCCAAATGCGAAACCTCCACCATTGGATAGATTATTTTATTCTATATACAATTAAAGGTGAGTACACTGCATTTGGATTTGTCGTTTATGAGATACGGGTCTGGGAAGTTGGGATTTTGGATTCTTATTCAGAACATATCTTTTTGTCTGTACATTCTTTTTCTGTGAAATCAATTTTGTCTTTTTCTTTATGAAATTATATACAACTTTCATGTTCAAAGTTTCTTCATTTGATGTATAAAAAGTGGAACCAAAAGTAGGTCCCAAAATGACTAAAGAATGAATAGATTGTATCGGTATTTACACTGTATTTCTGACCTTATCTCCCCCTACTTTATTCCTTGTCGACCTATTCATCAAGATGCCTAGGTCTCGGGGGTTTTGGGTCATAAAATATTTACAATATTTTATTCTTTTTCTTTTCTTTATTTATTCTATTATTTTGGCCTTAATTACAGTGTTTTATACACTATTGAAATGCACATGCATGAATGCTAAGATGCTTGATTTAAGGCTATTTACAGGCATTTGCTAGGGTTTTTGGTGCCAAAATGATAGAATAAAGATGATGAAATGTGGATTCATCAACGGTCCGTAGGCTGCCACGTCACCCCCCCCCGAGCCTCAGCCCCAGGCCTGAGGGTCGGGCCCCCGAAGCACCTCCTTGCCGCCACATAGGCTCGGGCTCCGAGCCTGAGCCTCGTCTCCCGCACCTCAGCTTCGGAGCCCAAGCCTCAGGCTCGGCCACCCGAGCCTCCCGCCTTCCATCCAAACCTCCAGGCGCACATGCTCCGCACGCGCGCCGTGGGAAAATTGCAAATACCCCCTGCAGCTTTCATAAATTACAGAAAAGCCCCCGCCTGGGGTAAATTGCAGAAGAGGTCCTCCGACTTTCCTAAATTGCAGATAAGTCCTTCCAGGGACCCTTTTGAAGGAAAAACTTTATTTTAATTACATTTTAGTCTCTAGAATTTCATTTTATCATATCTTTGTCATACGGACTCCGATTTTAGCATATAATATGTCGTTTCGAAGCTAATTTTGTGCTCTATCACTTAGCATAGTTTGTGATCAGATCTAGAGGTGTTTGTTATCAATTATTATTTGAGGATCATCATAGACTTTTGCAGGCTACTTTTTGTCATATTAAGGCTTTGGATCTTGATGATATTATTTGCAGGAATTCGGACGAGTATCTTTATCTGATTAAGCCTTCATTGATTACTCTTAATAATTTAGATTTCGCAGGGGATTATCTCAGATCAATTCCTCTAAGATTATGGTCAGATTTTCTAGGAATTAGATCAAAGATTGTCGGGGGATGGATATCTTGCTTCAATTATTCTGAGTATCAACTTATTACCTGAAGCATTAATTTAGTTGTATTTTGATTTGTGATTAACTTTGTTGAAACTATTGACCATAATATTTGAGAATTAGATACGTTTCAAATCACAAATCAGGAGAGTAAATTCTGTCTATTTTCTTGCATCGCATTCTCCATCATTGCATTGCATTGTGCATTTTTCTCAACACAGAAATTAACCGAGCATTAATTAATTACTTAATTTGATTTAAGATCGTGCAACTAAAAATCTCCGTTCCCTGTGTTCGACCTTGGTAAACTTGCCAAGCAAAAATAGTCCACAACATTCAAGGCTTGTGGTATTTTGACGACCGAAATTCACTTCCTATACTACAATTCACGATTATTAAAGAGGTGGATTTCGCGTTCATCACTAGGTTGAGATGAACTACCCTCCCTAGAGGAGGATGGATGTTTCCACCCGTGTGCTACTCCAAGCTAAAGGATTCTACCTCCTCACCACCTCATCAATGAAGAGCTACGTGCATTGTGCTTGTTCAAGTTAGGTCATTATCTAAAAGAATCATGCATGTGCATGAGATATTCTTCTTAGACTAATCAAGATGACATGTGAACATAGACTTGCGGACTCAAAGATTAAGTCACTTGACCTGAGAAATCTTAACTCCAGCTCCTATAAGGTTCCTCTGAAATTAGGTGGATTAAGGTCAAATCAAGTCCTTCCTCAACATCTATTCATAACTTGGTTCAGAACCCACTAACTTTTCACCTTACATATGCAAGATATGCAGACGAGATGTAGATGACATGCTATGTACTTGAATGAAAATGCAAGACTCTTTTTCTTTCTTTTCTTTTCAGATGCAGAGATGATATGCAAGAGTAAAATAAGAAGCCTTTGATTTTTCCATTTTTTTAAGAATTTGGTATGCCTCCTATGGTACAAGTGTTTTATGAGTATTATACATATTATGCAAGTGTATTTTAGTAAAAATTTTCTACAATTTTACCCATCCCGTAATATTGCATAATATATACAAAAATACGTGAAAGTACGAGCTACGAGTAAAGTATATATGTAATATATACACACCCCCTACACTTAGCGTGTGCTATGTCTTCAGAGCACGGAAAGCGAGGAAAAAGACATAGCTCATGCTAAGTGTAAGATAGCCAAAGAAGTAAAAATGCATAGAAGTCGTCATGCCCCCCTATACTTAGGCTCTGGCAAAAATGGGGCAGACGAGGTCAATAGGAGAAGTGGATGAATATATACAAGTCGGGCATCGGTCCCCCTATACTTAGGCTCAGGTCAGCCTAAGTATAGGACGGAAGTGGTATGAGGACCGATGTGATCTGAAGGATGTACAGTGAACGGACTCAGGTGACTCACCCCCCTATACTTAGGATTTGGACATACTAAGTATAGTCGTAGATGGAGGTTCATGAATGTTGGGGTGAATGATTAGAGTCACGGGAGGGAGGGGTAGAATGTACAAGAATGATGGATATATACAAGGATCGCGGTCTGAATCTTTCAGATACTGCTGATGACCAGAGTTCACTGTTGTAAGGTCTCATGCACGGCTCTATGTGTATCTGTTGAATCTGTCTCGCGCATGAATATAATCTCCTCAACATGGACTAATTGCTCATTGGTTTCGACGAAGTTCTTCAACAGTTGTCCATTCACTAGGAATGTTGGTGCGTCATCTGCAAGACCTGAGATCTCAACACATCCACTATCATGCACTGCTCAGACAATGAATGGGACCGTCCACTTGGACTTCAACTTGCCTTGGAAGACCTTCAGCATTGCATTAAACAACCATGCCTTCTATCCAGGAACAAAGGTCTTTCGTCTGATATATCTATCGTGCCAATGCTTCACTTTGTCCTTGTACACCAAACTGTTGTCGTATGCTCGGTTTCTGACTTCCACTAGCTCACTCAGATCCATTTCTCACTATTTCTGCCCTAGGTGTGTGTTCCAGTTGACCTTCTTGATTTCCCATTCTGATTTGTGCACTAATTCTACGGGCAAATGGCACGGCTTTCCGAATACCATCCGGAATGGGGAGGTTCCTAACGGTGTCTTGTAAGCTGTCCTATAAGCCCATAAGATTTGATCCAAGATTTGGGACCAGTCCTTCTTGTCTGGGCGGACAATCTTTTGCAATATAGTTTTCACCTCCCTATTCAACACCTCAGCCATACCATTAGTCTGTGGGTGGTAAGGACTAGCGACACGGTGTTCGATGACATAGTCCTTCAACAGCTTCTTCACTTCTCGGTTCACAAAGTGGCTACCCCCATCTGGTATCAACATTTTTGGGATCCCGAACGTAGAGATGATATGATCTCTGATGAATTTATAGACAGTCCTGCTGTCTATAGCTCGGGTTGGGATAGCCTCCACCCACCTAGACAAGTAATCTACCGCAAGAAGGATGTACTTGAATCCATGACTAATAGGGAATAGACCCATGAAGTCGATGCCCCAGGCATCAAATACATCACAAATGATGACATGCTGCATCGGCATCTCATCCTTGGAACCAACGGTTCCTCCCATTTTCTGGCATACTGGGCACGACTTTGCAAAGGTGATGGCATCACAAAACAGAGTCAGCCAGTAAAAGCCACACTGAATTACCTTCCATGTGGTTCTCTTCCCGAAGTGGTGTCCTCCTGCTTCCAAACTGTGGCAAAAGAAAGGACACTCTGGTATTCTTCCAGAGGAATACACCGTCTCCAGACACAATCCGGTCCTTCAAAGAAAAGGATCGGATCCTCCCAATGGTAATGTCTAGCATCTGACTTGAGTTGGTCAATGTGGCTCTTGGGCCAATCCTTGGGAACATTCTTGGAGACAAGATAGTTCACGATATTGGCATACCATGGGAGTGAGTCGACAATAAAAATTGATTCGTCGGGGAAGGAGTTTCGAATTGGTGAATCCTCAGAAGTATTAAGATCTTCGAGATGGGAGAGATGATCAGCTACTACATTTTTCTTTTCAGGTTTATCACGAATAAACAAATCAAACTCCTGGATAAGCAAAATCCACCTAAGAAGATGCGCCTTCGCGTCCTTCTTTTCCATTAAGTAATGTAGTGATGTGTGGTCAGTGAACACAATTACCTTGAATCCAATTAAATGATATCTGAATTTGTCCAAGGCGAACACTACTGCAAGCATCTCCTTTTCCGTAACTGTATAGTTACGTTGCACGGTATCAAGTACTTTGCTTGCGTAGTATATTGCAAACGGGACGCCATCCCTCCTCTGTCCTAACATAGCCCCAACAGGAAAGTTTGAGGTGCTCGTCATGATCTCAAAAAGCAGAGACCAATCTGGGGCTTGTAGGATCGGAGCGTCCATGATCATTCCTTGCAATAGCTTAAAGGCCTCAAGACATTTGTGATCAACAATAAACTCCATGTCCTTGTCTAAAAGCTCAGTTAGCAGTCAGGTGATCTTAGAAAAATCCTTGATAAATCTTCGATAGAATCCGACATGTCTGAGGAATGACTGCAACTGTTTAATGTTGGTTGGTGGCTGGAGTCGTCTGATCATGTCCACCTTGGCAGGGTCAACCTCCATTCCTCTCTTGGAGATGACGTGCCCCAACACAATGCCCTCTGTCACCATGAAGTGGATTTTCTTCGAGAAGAGCACCATATTTACCTCACAACAGTGTTTGAGGACTCGGTCCAGATTCCTAAGACAGGAATCGAAGGAATTGCTGTGGACCGAGAAGTCATCCATGAAGACTTCCAGGAATTCGGCGACCATTTCGGCGAATACAACAATCATGCATCTTTGAAAAGTACCGGGAGCATTGCATAACCCAAAGGGCATGTGCCTGAAAGCATAGGTACCAAAGGGGCATGTGAATGTGGTCTTTTCCTGGTCCTCCGGAGCTGTGGCTACTTGATTGTAGCCCGAGGACCCATCCAAGAAGCAGAAGAATTCTGTCCCCGCTAGTCTCTCTAGGATCTGATCAATGAATGGTAGGGGGAAATGATCCTTCTTCGTCGCAGCATTCAGGTGTCTGTAATCCACATAGACGCACCACGACATGGGCACTCACGTCACGATTTCCTCTCCATCTTCATTGGTGATAGTCTGAATTCCCAACTTTTTTGGGACAGCATGGATCGAGGCCACCCATTTGGAATCGAAGATGGGATAAATGAAACCCACGTTGCACCATTTCTCTATCTGCTTCTTCACTACCTCTCGTAAATTTGGATTCAAACAACGTTGGAATTCACAAGAGGGTTTAGCTTCATTCTCTAAGTAGATATGGTGCGAACACAGAGCGGGAATTATCCCGTGGAGATCGGAAATGCTCCAGCCTATCGCCTTACGGGTTTTCTCTAGGATCTCTAGCAAGCGAGATTCCTGCTCCTCAGTCAATCGTGAACTGATGATGACCGGATATTTCTTCTCTTGTCCCGCAAGGAAGGCATATTTGAGTGTTCTGGGTAAGGGTTTGAGCTCAGGTAATGTGTGATCATCGAGGAAGTCTGGCTCAATCGAATCTGGTTCAGTGTTGAAAGTGGTTGGATCTGTCCCTGAAATTACTGCCACTAAGTTATTCGGCTCTGGACTCAGATCGTCAAAGGTCTCCATACAATCGGCAAAAGCCAAGTCCGACTCGTCATCCTCATTTTCTGATTGTCCTAAAGAGGGAAGGACTGACAGGTCCAGCTGGGCCTCTAAGTCATCGAAGATGTAGGGGGATGCAAATTTTGAGCTGTACTCGTTTCTAAGGACCTCGCAAACTGACTCATGCACAAGATCTTCTCTGGAGGGGAGGGACTCATCGGTGTTGGCTGGGTTCTGTCTCCATGACAGTCTGCCTCAGATGAAGAGTACTCGGTGCTGGATTCTGAATCATGTCTCTGCCATCTAGTCTTCTTCCTCTTTAGTTCCTCATCTCCGCCTGGAGTTTGGAACTGGATTTTCCCAATCTTATAATCAAACAAGGCATCTGCTGTTCTGAGGAAGGTTCTGCCTAGTATGATCTGGGAATCTTTCCAATTACGAGGGGTTTCCATATCAAGGACGGTGAAGTCCATCATGTATTCCTGGTCGAGGACTTTGATGACAACATTCCTCAATTCTCCTTGAGACCTCTTGGTTGATTTATCTGCAAACTGAAGGAGAGCACTGGATTTCCTAAGAGGTCCGAGATTAAGCCGCTCATAGAGGTTTATAGGCATTAGGTTGATGGAGGATCCGTTGTCTAGGAGAGTGTGTGCAAACACAGTGTCATCAACATGACTCACTACGTAATGTGCACCCATGTCTCTTCGTTTCCTTGGAAACGAGTTCTTTATTGTACAAGTCATGGCTACTGACAGGACGTGATTCTCAACACGGCTCTTGGTTTTCCTGCTAACCCTAGTAGGTGTGCATCTCACCTTAAGGTACTTCTGAAATGCAGGTGTCATTTCCACGTACTTGTCAAAGGGGATCGTGACCTTGATATGTTTGTTGCAAAACTCTACCATCTCAGGGTCATCTTTTTGGATTTTTTTAGTTTTCTTCTTTCCACCCTTAAGAGCTCGGGGGAAAGGGATTATTGACTCCAGCTCAGATTCTGAAACTGAAAGATTTTCATTCAAAGTGGGAACTGAGTTTTGTACAGGACTCGGACTCTGAAACTGACTCGGACTCTGACTATGACGAAAAGAAAAATGCTGGTGTGAAACCGATGATGCATCCTCTGCGATTGCTGGAACTTCCTCCTCAGATGGAGGTGCAGGCTCTTCATCGGTTTTAGGGGACTCCCTACTGGTGCAGTTCCTTTGTTTCTTCGAGGACTCAGAAGTCCTCTTCTTCTGCAGGTGGTGGTGGTGGCGTTGCTGCTCCTCTGCCTGCAAGTTCTCCTCAGGTAGAGACTTGGCGGCTTCTTCCTCCGGTGCCCGTGCCCGATCAGGTACAATCATGGTCCTTCCGCTCCTAAGGGACATATGGTTTACATTATCGTACGAAAGGATCTCATGTTCAGATAAAGAATTATCTGAATAGTATACCTGATCTCATGGTCGGTTCTGGCCTTGATTCAAGCTCTTCAGGCTGGCCTGAACCTGGGCAGGAATTAGGGTCTTTGGCGCCATCTGCTGGTCCTGGTACGAGAAATATGATTCAGATCGGTTCTCATATCTAGATAGCCATTCTAGATCTGTTGGACCCTATCAGTTAGGGTCTGGATCACCAAGGTGAGGGACTCCAATTCGGTGGGCTGGGCGGGTTGATGTTGACTTGAAGATGAGGTCCTGTACTGACCCTGTTGGTCATGCCGGTACTGCTGCTGCTGATGGGACGGTGACGGGCCCTGCTGGCCCGAGTGGAACGTGCGCTGCTGCTGCTGGTGTTGCTGAGGCCGGTACCCTCGTTCGGGACTGGACTGAATAAAGCGCGGTGCAGGGACGGAGCCGTTTTCTTGGTAAGCTAGGGAAGGTCGGTGAGTCTGACCATTCCCTATCCCTGACTTTCTACCGATGGGGTCATGGCTGTACCACAGCCCGTTGATCTCGAACACCTACGGAGGCTCCTCGTATCCTATCTCCACTTGTGGGGGTATGTGTTGGTCCTGCTGGGTGTAAGTCTGCTCCTCTACCCAGCCACTCTGAGGCCCCGGTATCTGTTCTTGTACTAGATGGACTCGATGCACAGGTACATGTGGTGCAGAAGGGGCAGGTAGCTTTATCTTACTACCCTCTCAGTAAGTTCCCTCACTTGTTTTGGTAATCTTGAGAGAGACTCAAGGTCAGTGACCCTTTTGTGAATTTGTTCAACCATAGTTAATTTGTCTGACATTATCCCCATGCTAGGGATAAGGTCGTCTGTCAGATTTGTCACAGTCCTCCGGGATGTCTCGTTGGTGAGGCTCGAAGGAGACAACTGATAGGCCGTGGTGGCTTAAGATCTGCCTGTTTCTGCCATCTACTCTAGGATCTTCCATACGGCGTCTTCATTTTTGTTCAGATAGCTTCCTCCACAAGCGGCACTCACTAACCCCTGCATCTCTGGGGTCATGCCATAGAATAAGGTCTAGACTAAGATCACCCTTGAAATGCCATGGCAGGGGCATTTCTGAATAAGGTCATTAAACCTATCCCTGGCTTCATGGAATGGTTCGCTGGGTCCCTAGGAGAAGCTTGCGATCTTTGTTCTCATTTGATTAGTCCTACTAAGTGGGTAGAACTTTTTCAGAAAAAGGTCCTTGAACTACATCCAGGTTGTACACATCACCCCGAGATTTTTCAACCAATGAGTTGCCTTATCTCCTAAGGAAAACGTGATGGCCTTTAGTCTGATATAATCCTGCCCAACCCTAGGGTGGCTAAGGGTGTTGCAAACCAGCTCGAAGTCTCTGAGGAAGGAGTATGGTTCTTCGTTCGCGATTCCATTGAACTTCGGCAACAGGCTTAGGAAGTGGGGCTTCAGCTCGAATGCTTCAGGAGGGACCTCAGGTGCTAGCCAATTGTGTATCTCGTTCTCTTATGGATTATAGGCATCTACCATCGGTGGTATATTCATTTAGCTTCGATCACCTATCCCAATCTAGCTGTTAATTCTGCGTTCAACTATTCGGCTCTAGCTAGACAGGCTAAGACTTGAATCATGGGGTCCTCTCTGTGTTCCTCTTCATCAGAGTTTTTCTTCGGCATTTTGTCCTCTTTTCCTGGGGATGAAACATGGTCTGGGTTAGAGGACAAATCAAGGAACGGATTCTTACCGAGGCGATGGTCTTCCTCGGTAAGCTCAGAGGAGAGGAAAGGGTTGGTTTGAGAGTAACCACCCTGGGTATGAGGGATCCAAAACTCAAGAGGGTCATGAGATCTGGGTGGTCCAAATTGCGCTTGGGCCGATGAAGATGAGTTTCGTGGGGGGCTCAGAGAGAGAGAGAGAGAGTAGCGAATAAGCAGTCGACATCCCCCCAGTCACTCATCTTGGATTGGCAAGAAGAATCAGGAGCTCTAAGATAGGATTTTACTCCTACCTGAAGCAATCAATTAAATCCAAAACCCTGTATTTTCACACTCAACACGGTGAAGGACCCCAAACTGAGTCCGATTAGTCTGGTTGATTTTAAGTGTGATTTTTCAAGCAAGATAGTAAGGAGTTACACGACCTATAGGGAAGTCGATTTAGAGCCGGATGCGTCTTCCCTGTTTAACCTGTCGCCTAAGATACCGATGGTCCTTCCTTTTTCGCTCCTATCCCAAGTTGATGGATTCAAAGACCTGCCCCTATCTACCTGCAACAGGCGGAGGCTGACAAGGCCGGAACTTCACCCTGGGGGGTTACTGGCAACTTGTCGCAAAATACCGCAATTTCGCCCCTATCTACTTGAGACAGGCAGAGGCTACTTAGTACTAGTCAGCGAACCTGAATAATTCAACTTGTGATATTTGCTAGGATCAGTCGGAACATGATATGGAAGGCAGGGATTTGGGCTCTGCCTTAAGGTGTTCACACACACTCAAGTACCCTCACTAAGCCTGAAAACAAGGTCGGGGACTAATCTCCTGCAAGCAGAATTTCCGATTTTATTGAATTTTTTCTGGTTAGTAATGTTAGCAGTCTCGATTTTAAGTTAAGTTATCACTGGTTTAGTCCAATCCACACAACATGCATATCGTCCAGTCCCAATTTCCTTTTACTTAAGTTTGAAAACCAAGAGAGAGTAATCGATAAAATCCGATGCATGAAAATGATGCTTATGCTGAGTGAAGAATACTTACAGTGATCCCTTCGCTTTTATGCAGGATGAAAAACAGAATTGAAAACTTTTATACTACATGCAAATGCAGACGACAAAATTCACTCCTAGAAAAGCAGTTCTATTAGCGAGTGAAGCATAGGTTGATTTGACTAGATCTGAGGTCTAAGTGCGTCTTTTAAGTGTATTGTGTGGTCCTAAAGAATTACGAACACAGGCAAATCCTAGAGTAGCTCGAGGAGCCGCTAGTGCAAGCCTAATCTAAAAGTTCAATCCACACAGCACACAGGGACATAGTTCCACTATGTTTACACATGCAAGAACCCTAACGGGAACCGCTGGAAATAATGCAAAAATGAAAAAGGAAAAATTACAATTCCTCACAAATCCCTCAAAAAGTTCAAAAATACAAGTTCCTCGAAGCATCTTTGACCCCTCGTGTTCCTTACACAAAAACAAATTGAGGCCAGATAGAGAACGACACTAAAATACAAAATTAAAGGACAGAAAAAATATTCACAAGAAAACCGGGGGTCATACTACCCGGGGATGAAAAATTAGACACTCAAAAATTAACTATAAATTAACCTAAGCCTTGCCTCCCCGGCAACGGTACCATTTTGAAGAGCCTCATACTACTCTTGTTAATTTAATCAAATTAATGGTCAAATTAATGTCGTATCGTTCGTTGCAACCAGGTAATGCGGACTAATCAAAAACCACTTTCAATTAAAGTTTAATTAATTTCGAGCGGCAATTTGTTTACTTGGGCAAGACCAAGGTCGAACTCTGGGAGGCAACTGTCTCCTTAGGTAGATTTTAAGTGAATTTAAGAGCTCGGATTTTCAGAAGATTGTTTTTGGTCTTTTTAAACAATTTTTTATGCAATTAATAAAAGACTCGTGTAAAATCAAGCCAGTTTGCAAGTTAATTCAGAAAAGTGATCAAATTAATTCCAACAATTATGAAACTTGGCCAGATAGTGGAATGCAATGAAATTAATCTAGGCTAATTTTTTTAGATTTTTCTGACACTAGATGAATTTACTGTGAATTAAAAAAAATGAATGCAAGGTGATTTTGACTAGATTAATTTTAATATATACCAAATCACAATATTTTAAGATATAAAAATTATCCTAAATAGATCTAAGTGTGAAGAATCCAGGAAAATTAGTAAACCTAAATTTCTATGTGAAATGGACCTATTAGAAATTAATTAAGAAAATCACAAAATGATTTATTCAGGCCTCGAGATGCGCGCAAATGAGTTTATTTTTGGGAACAATGTAAACTTAAGTATCCTAAGTCTAATGTGAATTTTTGGTGATTTTTGGAGTTACAGAGAATTTACTACTAATTAAAATGCATAATTGGGTAAAATATAATAAAATTCCACCAAATAATTAATATAAAATCCACTATTATCACAAAAATATGACAAGTGTCACATAAAGAGGACAAGTTAAGCTATACAATGCAATTTTCGAACTTGAAAAATGATGTCAAATGAATGCCTAAAGATGCGTGCAAAGATAGGGGTCTAACTGCAATTACAGAAAATAAAATTGCTAAAAATCAAACATGCTGACAGGGACTAATATGCAATTACCTATAATGAGGGGAATATGTATGCAAATGCCCACAGAACACGTGCGCCTCACGTGGTGCTCCTGGTAGGCACCAGAATGCAAATATCAAAACCTCTAGGGTCCTCGGTGCAAAATGCCCAGACCGCACGTGAAAGACACGTGAGGTCCCAAGCTCGGTTGACTTCGGAGGCTCGGGGGCCCTGGAGGCTCGAACTTGTCTCGGTGAAGCTTCGGGGGCTCCGAGCCTAATGGTCAGGGCGGAGGCTCGGAGGTGACTACGTGGCACCTGCTGGACCGCTAGATCGAGTGACGATCTAACAATGGAAGATAGATGGAGACGTGGCGCATCTAGATCCGTCATATCATATGAAGATCCAACGGCTGAGGATGGCTTCTGAGATGAAGGCGTGGACGATCAACGGTCGTTGGATCAAGATGAATCCAACGACATCTGAAGCTCGGGGCGAGTGGCGACGTGGCGTGCTCTGGTGCGTAGGATCCTCCTGATCCGACGGTTGCACGTTAAGGGCTACGTGGCTTCCTCAGAACCGTCCGATCAAGGGGATCAGACGGCTATTGTGCTTCCTTCTCAAAGGGTCTGCTGCCTCCTGCGACGGAGGTGGCTGCGCTCCGGCGAAGAAGCTCTAGCTCTGCCTCCTCCTCTGGTCATCGATGAAGGTCGCCAGTGGCTTCTGAACAGCTGGGAAGGATCATGGAGGTGTGGCGGATCTCTCGGGGGTCTCTGCTGAGGCTGAGGTGGTCTGGAGAGCGGCGACGACGAAGCTCAAAGGAGCTCCGATGATGCGTCCGGCCAATCGAAGATGGAGTACCTGCAGAAGGTTAGTTGAATAGCTGAGGCGTGTGACATGATCGTGGAGTGGACGTGAGTTCGGTGTGAGGCCTGAGGAGCGATGAAGGTGGTCCGGTGATGGTGCTTCGCCAAGGTGGCGGAGCTCGCGTCGGCGTGAGGTGAAGTGCGTGGTCTGAGAAGATGGAAGGGTGCGCAAAGGTGCCAGCTCCGAGGCAAAGCTCGGAGGATGGTCAGATGAGCGTGAAGTTGCTCGAGGGCGACAAATAAATTCTGAGAAAAATCAAGAAAAAAAGAAGATTTGAGGGAAGATGAAGGCATCTACCTGGGAAATGGAGCTCGGATTCGTTATCCTGGTCGTCGCTCGAAGGCAGGTAGAGGGTCCTGAGCTCGTGCAACTCACGGAGGAGGCTGCAGCACGACGGGGATGGCTGTGGATCTTGCCAGAATAAGCCCGGTCTTCGCTCAACGTCACGTCGAATTGCTGTCACCAAATTGAAGGTCGGAGCTAGGGGTATCTCTCTGGAATGGCAGATAGGGCTGACGATCGACGGTGGGGGCGTATTTATAGGTGAAGGTGACGACATAGGTGGTGAAATGATGGAGTTGGTGGACGTCGTGGAGCGAGGTGGGGGGAGTTCATGGTGCTCAGGGGGTCGGCGAGGATGAGGGAAGAATGGGGAACAAAATGGTGGTGACAGGAGGCGGAGAGGGTGGTCGGAGTGGCTCCCGAAATAGGAATGGGGCGGCACGCGTGCAAGGTGGGCAATGTGGGGTGCGGGCCAATCGGGAGGTAGGAGACGATGTCTTGACCGTTGGATCGAGCGATCCAATGGTCTAGAGAAGGGCATGATGGGGCGGCTACGATCAGATCAGAGGGTCGAGATCGAAGGGTTGTGATGGAGCCACGTGGAGGGCGTAGGTAAAGGCGCTAATGTGCGGCTGAGATGATGCCCTGGAATTTGATCGAACGGTAGAGATTAAGGCCAGGATGGATGGTGGAGATTAAGAGGAAAAGGTGGGCATCAAAGGGTGCGGATGCAGCCACATGGCGTAAGGAGGGCGCAGCGCTGGCGAACGACCTGGATTGTATCCCGGGCTTGATCGAATGGTTAAGAATCGCTGTGATGATGGAAGGCCCAGATCAAGAGAGAGGGTGGGCAATCGGACGACGGGATGGAAGACGCGTGGCGCGCAAAGGAGCGGGCTGCATGGCGCAATCAGAGGGCGCCACGTGGCCTGATCTGAATGGGTGAAAAATAAAATGAATTTAGAGAGAGAAGGAGGCTGAATTTGGAAAAACTCAAAACATGAAAGTTGTAGATCTTGATGAGATCTATAAGTTTCATGTTGTCCAAAAACGAAGATGAGGTCAAATATGATACGAAAATAGAAGGGTACAAATATACATACATATAATATACAAAGGGACCTAAAAACCCAAGTTTTGCATACGAGCTCCGATTTGAATGAAATTGGTCTCATTTTAAAGGTCTCTGAATGTGGATTAATCTCAATATGAATAGACCTAATTCGGAAGTTGTATGAGAGAGATATGTGCATTCTAAGGTCTGGGGTCTCAAACTAGGTTTGGGGTTTTATTGGGTAATTCACAAGCTAGGAATTTTTGGCCTTCTTCCTTATATTATTAACTAGTAATATACACAGTATAAGGAAGGTGTTATTGACTTCAGAGGGGGATAAAATACAGATGATTAAGAGGGTAGTAGTGGATATTTTACAAGTGAATTTTACAAATGAATTGGCTTCTTATTTAATGCAATTATGAATGCTAAAATGCATGTATTGTGGATTTATGCATGAATGCTATTTATGCAAGATAAAGGGAAATATGCTGCTAAATACTCGGGAACAAGTCTCTATTTTCAACTTTAAGAGTGATGAATTACATATTCATCAATATGGTATTGATTATCTTGAAACTTACACTTGTGTAGGAAAAATGAACACTGTCATAGTGGTCATTTGCCTTGTTCTTCAATTCTATTGGAAAATGCAATGGTTAGATGTAAAAAAACTTTTTTAAATGAAAATCTCAAAGAGGAGGTTTACTTGAAGATGCCTCCAGAATATGGAATCATGGATAAATGTTGCAGGCTGAAAAAGCGTTATACAATTTGAAGCAATCTTCCAGAGCATGGGTTGAGTATGTGGGTCTGGTCATGATAAAATAAGGATACTGCCAAACAAATGGAGATCACATGTTCTTCATCATCAGAAAAAGTGGTAAAAGATATGTTCTTTTGGTTTGTGTTGATGACATGATTCTTATTGGTGATAATGATGAAGAAGAATAGAGAGAATTCTTGTAGAAGAATTTGAACTCAAAGACATGAAAAGTGAAGTACTTGATTGGCATTGAGACGACTGGTTCTCCTGAAGGGACATGTCTAAATCAACGAAATTATGCTCTCAAATTATTATAAGACTTTAGCATGTTTGGGTGTAAATCAACCTCCTCTTCCACAGAGGCAAACCACAAACTGAATAAGGATGATGGTGACCATCTTGATGATGCTGGAAAAAGAAGATATCAAAGATTGGTTGAGAAACTAATTTATCTTACTCTCACAAGACCTGATATCGCTTATGCCATGAATCTGATTAGTCAGTTCATGCATATCCCTACCACTGATCATATGATTGTTGTCAACAGGATATTTATGCTATGTAAAAAAGTTTCCAAGAAAAGATATAATTTTAAAAGAAACCAAGACATGAAACTACAAAG
Organism: Ottelia alismoides; assembly: GCA_037367405.1. Classification (NCBI taxonomy): domain Eukaryota; kingdom Viridiplantae; phylum Streptophyta; class Magnoliopsida; order Alismatales; family Hydrocharitaceae; genus Ottelia; species Ottelia alismoides. The sequence goes on from JAZKJV010011029.1 coordinate 299,941, forward strand.
CTATATGGTTGCATATTAGTCTAGATCTATCAATGATTGGCATGCTATGTTTGGCTATGTTTTCTATTTGTGTGGGAACCTTGATATCTGGAGAAATAAGAAACAAAGTATGGTCTCCAGGTCTATCATCCAGGCTGAGTATCGTGCTCTTGTGAATGGTGTCATTGAACTCTTTGGTAAAAACTGTTTTCGGAAGAGATGAGTACCGAAGCTGCCGCTCTAATGCAATTATTATGTGATAACAAAGCTACAATAAACATGGCCAATTATTAAGCTATTAGTCTGTATTTAGCCATTCACTATAATTACTCTTACTAAGTTGAGGGGTCAAAAGGAGAGAGCTGGATTTCTCTCCCAGGTTTATAGGGATTGCTACTCCTAACTTAGCATCCCAAACATGTATTTATATCAGACTTCTAGTTCTAAAGTACAAGTGCAATTTATACCTTTCTTCTTCTTTTGATATGGTATTAGACGCCTCGTGAGGAGCCCTCCTCTCTCTCCCACATGATCCACCTCCATAGTCTTCGTCGCCCCTCGTGCAACCATCGGCCACCACACAACACCCACAACCTCCCCACATCCAACAACTCCATGAGGCACCCAACAACCAACCTTTCAATGAGCGTGCTTCCAATTTCTTCGTCGATCACAACAATGATGACCTCACTATTGCCGATAACCAACATCCATCACTTACTGGCGTTAAAGCTCACATGCACAGAATACCTGCTTTGGAAAACGCAGATAGTTCCCCTCCTTAACTCCCATGGCCTCTTGGGATTCACGGATGGCTCCAACTAAAAGCTTGCAGATCTGGGTTCCTTAACATCCAACTCCCCCACAAGTAATGCAATGTCCTCACCCATTGATTATGTGTCGGCTACTTCTCAGGTAGAATGGGTCAGGAAAGACCAAACCCCACTCAGTTGGCTTCTTGCATCTCTGTCTGAAGAAGTCATCCTTGAAGTCATCGGCTTCGCAACATCGCATGTTGTATTGACAATACTTGAACAATCATATAGCATGTCCTCCCTTACAAGGCTACTACAACTCAGAATCCAACTCCATACTCTACATAAAAGTGATAGCTCAACCATTTTTCTATAAAAGGCTAAACTGATCACCGGTCAACTTGCTGCCTCGAGCCAACCTCTATCCACGATCGAATTCAACACCGTGTCTTCAACAACTTATATGCAATCGTTGATGACATCATCACCGCACTATCTCCTCGAGAAACACCGGTTGCATACCAAGAGCTCCTAAGCATCCTTCAGGCTCAAGAAATTTGACTTCAAATTCAGCAACAACTAATAACGCCTTCAGTTTCGTATGGTCTGCCACCTTCAACCAATGTTTCACATATCCTTGCAGTAGTCACGGTCGTGGCGAAGAACACAATCATGGGTGAGGAAGAGGATGTCAGTCTCTGTATCATGTTTGTGGTGCTTAGGGACACAATCCTTATCATTGTTGTTTTCGAAATCGAGGACGGTTTCAATATCGACCTTCACAGGCACATATATCATATGACGACAATACCACACATGATGACCGGTACGTAGATTTTGGCGTGACTCATCACATTACACGTGATATTAGCAAATCATCCATCTCCGAGCCATACCAAGGTTTGTAGCATGTAAAAGTCAGTAATGGTTAAGGTATGAATATATCCCACACTAACCAAAGCACACTTCGTTTTTCCAACACATCATTTCACCTTAACAATATTTTATGCACTCATTTTGTCGATAAGTCCTTACTACTTGTTTACATACTTTATCATGACAATGAACATTCCATCGAGTTCACTGACATCTCTTTTGTAATCAAGGATCGCCGCACCTCCCGACCACTGCTTCGAGGAAGCAATAGCCAAGGTCACTACAAGTTCCCAAAGTCTCCACAACCTTCTCATGCTCTCCAGCAGCTTTCATCTCCGTCGATCAGTTTAAAACTTTGTGGCGCCAATGTCTTGGATATGCTCAACCATCTACCATTAATAAGGCTCTTCACTCGTCAATCATGCCCCTTTCAAAGAATAATTTGTGCGATGCATGTTACTTGGCAAGAGCTCCAAGCTACATCTACCTGAAACTCATTAGTCTCTCCATTAATCCATTTGAACTTTTATTTACTGATGTTTGGGGCCATGCTTCATTAACTTCGACATCTGGTCATAAATATTTTGCCTTCTTTTTAGATGATTATTCTAAATTTTGTGGTTATTTCCATTATTTCTAAAATCAGATATTTGCAATATGTTTATACAATTTCAAGCATTAGTTGAGAGATAATTTTCAATAAAAATCAAAAAATTTCAATCTGATGGCGGAGGGGAGTGTTGAAAATAAAAAATTCAAGGGTTTATTTAAAGGGATTTTTACCCGGCAGACCCTGTAATCTTTTGCAATTACCGCTACGACCTCTGAAACATCCTAATTCCTCTCTCGACCCTGTAAACTTGCTAACTCTTACCTCACAGACCCTGTGGTTAACCACCATCCATTTGGCCGTTAAAACTGACCGGATTCCGTTACATCTTTCTTTTATATTAGGGATTTTTTGCATCCATAACCCCCTCCGCCCATTCGCTTCACCGTCTCCCTTGCTCCCCCGCCGCCTCCCCTGCTCGGCCTTTGCCTCGCCGGCCCTCGCCTGAAGCCCCCCTCCGGCCCCCGCACCTGCTCGAAGCCCCCAGCTACCCACGCCGCTCGAAGGTCTCCCCGCTCCCATGCCGCTCGAAGCCCCCCTCTCTCCTCGGCTTCGCCTCCCCTGCTCCCTCCCGAAGCCCCAACCCCCTCCCATCGTCTCCCCGCACCTGCCCGAAACTCCCCGGCCCCCGCCCGAAGCCCCGCCGGCCCCCGCTCGACTCGAAGCATCCCCGTTCCCCGCACATGCTCGAAGCCCCACTGCTGGAAAGCCCCCCGAAGCCCCGACTCCCGCACCAGTGCCGCCCCCGAAGCCCCGACCCTGGCCCAGCTATTTACATGTCACGAGGTCCATCGTCTCCACTGGATTGCACCATTATCGATCAGAAAGCATGGCCAGTCAAACAGACGTGGTAGTACAGGTAGAAGACCACCACCACCCCAGATGGACACCACCAGAGAGTAAGCTGACGCTCTTTGCTTTACGCCTCGCCGTCCTCGAGAAGGCAGCGAGCGGCATCGGTGCGCTGGGCTTCATATGGGCCACCGTCGTGATACTCGGCGGCTTCGCCATCACCATCGACAGTGCCAACTTCTGGCTCGTCACCACCATCCTCCTCATCGAGGGTGCGCGTATCTTCAGCCACAGCCACGAGCTCGAGTGGCAGCACCACTCCGCTTCCTCCTGGTCCTCCCTCTCCTCCGCCGCACGTCGCAGCTTCCGCGCCCTCAAGTCTCGCCTCCCGGCGGATTTTGTGGCTACCAAGCAGCCAGAAGATCACTCACCGCCATTGAAGTCGCACGCCAACTGGGCCTTCCTCTCAGCAAGCATGAGCCGACTCCTCTACTGGCTGCAGCTCCTCTCCGCCACGACCTGCATCGTCCTCTCCCTCTCGCGACTCGCAAGGCAGGACTATGGCAAGGGAGTGCGACCTCGGTCACGGCGGCATGGTATCCATAAGGCGGTTCTTTTACGACGCATACTCACGATGCGTCAATGGTAGCATCTTCGACGGTCTGAGCAGGCTTTGAGGACGTCGCCTACTCGCCCCCCCCCCCCACCCCGCACCAGCGCCGCCCCCGAAGTCTCGACCCCCGCCCATCGCCTCCCATTTCGCACCCCCTCCTCCCGCACCAGCGCCGCCCCTGAAGCTCCGACCCATCGCATCCCCTGCTCTTCCCGTCCCCATCCCCCTGGAAGCCGACCGCCTCCATCCAGAGAAGCAACGTCCCCCCTTCCCCCTGCATCGTCCTTCCCGAGCAGCACTCCTCCTCAAAGCCTCTGGTCCTCCTCGGAGCTCCGCCGCCGAGGAATCTCGCGTCCACCTCCCAGTTGCACTTGAGGGAAAGCCTGTAGATGAGGGAGGATATTTTTTTATTTCTTGGTTAATTTTAGCCGTCGGATCAAAGATTGGTTAGATTAACTCATTTTTAACTCACAGAAGTTAACTTTAGATGTGTAAATTTAACGGCAGGGTTCGTGGGGTAAGACGGAGCAAGTTTACGGGGTCGAGAGAGGAATTAGGATGTTTCGGAGGTCGTAGCGGTAATTGCAAAAGATTACAGGGTCTGCCGGGTAAAAATCCCTTATTTAAATAGATGAAGAGAAGTATCGTTGTTACCTGTAAATTCTTGAATCAAAAAATTTGAAAAAATGAAGAGACAAATCAAAAGTGTTAGATATGATATTGCTTACCTATATAGCTATAGGGATCGAACTCAGGGAGGCATCATTACCCAATAGTTATTTAATTAATCCTGATTAACCAATGATTCTTTTTCTTTTCTCTTTCTCTTTTTTGTTATTTTTATGTGTTTTAATAATTTTTATATTTTTATGGATTTTTAATAAATTTTAATTTTTACATTTTTAATTTTTAATTTTTATATTTTACAAATTGTTATCTTTTAAATTCCTAGAAGAAAATAAGAAAAGAAATATAAAACAAAGTGAACAAAGGCTCTTTGTGGATTTTTCAAAAATAGTAAAAATAACTAAAAATCAAAATAAAATTATTTTTGCATTTTATAAGATTTTATGCTATTTTTTGTGATTTTTATGATTTTTTAAATTTTTAAGTATTTTTAATTGATTTAAAACAAAAATGCAAAACAAAATTAGTTTCCTATTTTTGTATTTTTAAAATATAAAACAAACTAAAAATACTAGAAATAAACACATATCAGAATATTATTTTACAAGCTCTAAAACATGCCTTTTTATATATTTTTCTATTTTTAAATTTTATATGAATTTTTATAGTTTTTCAGTGTTTTTCAAATTTTAGGGTTTTGAAATTGAATTTTCAAACAAAATTATATAGATGATAAAACACAATAAAAGACATAATTTAATATTTTTTAGAATTTTTAAAATCTTTTTTCTATTTTTATGATTTTTTTAGTGTAAATAGAGAAAATTTTAGGAGTTTTTAAATTTTTTTAAAATAATAAGTAAAGAAAATTTTTGCAAACAAAAATTATGATAAAACTACTTATCAGGTGCTTACCCTAATTTTTATGGATTGTTTTAAGATAATTAGATATTTATTAAACATGATTAAGGAAATATAAATTAATCTGTAGTAAAAGGACTGAAATGTAATTATTTTAAGTTCTGATATTGAATCAATAATAAATATAAATTTTGTAGTGTGAAATGTGCAAATAACCCAAAATAACACGTGAACTAGCACGCGAGTCACATTGGAATGGACCTTATTACACATATTTTTATTTCAAGGATCAAACAATAACACAAAATATGATTCTATATATTGGAAATTTTCCAAAAGGGCATGTGCAACCACACGTGGATCTATACAAGCAGGACTAAAATGTAAATAAGAAAACAACCAAGGACAAAAATGCAATTATTCATGAACCCATAAGCCCACATGTGTTCAACTAAGGATTTATTAACAAATAAAATAAATGGCAGGAATAGGACTATAAAATTCACTGAGGAGGGTTGCGTTGCACGTATAAAAAGGAAGGTTGTGATTCACGGATGGAACTCTGATCAAACGGCTGGAATTTGGGACTAGATCGATGATCATGATCATATCTGGAGCATTCCCTTCTTAATCCAATGATCCTGAATGCCCCTGGAAGAACTGATATGAAAGCCTGAGCTGCTAAGGTTCAATGACCTATTCAGCTCCGATTCTCATACGATACGCTTTCTTATTGCTCCAAGAGGATGTTGACATTCTTCCGCTCTAGTTGGAGGTGACGATCAGGTCTGGGTCCCGTTGATAGGGGATCTGGAGATCGAGGTCTTCTACATGTGTAAATCAATCTCTAGAATCTCGATTCAGCTCCATATGGTGCTCCAATGTCATGCACATTATTCTACGCTCGGAGACGATACTCTGGTGAGGATTATTTTGCAAAAATAAATAGAAACGGAAGGGGAATGACCGATCTCTGGCTAGGTGGTCAAAGGTGAAATCGTATTTGCAGATCCGATGTAGATCTGGTTGATTAATAAGCGACAGAAGGCGGAGAAATGATCGTGGATGGTGAAGCGATGTCAATGATGAATAAAATCAAGATATTGACCTCTGATCGAACATATTGGAGGCCGGTGGTGATCTACTGAACTAAATCAAAAACGAACTAAAATGATGAAATTAAATGCTGAAATTAACCTAGATTAAATCTATGCAAACCTACGGTGATCAGTGGTGGTCACGACCTTGATCTGGCGATGGAAGTACATAGAAGCTCAGCTCACCGATGGGTCTCTGGCAGTGTACTGGATCACATCATTAAACACAAATCTCATGCTCCCGATCATGGAGGAGCTCCTATGTTACCTCAGGTCTCTCCAGAAGTCGATATCGAGCGCAACATGGTAGAAAAATGGACCAGAGGATGAAATGGGATCTAGAGGAGTATTTATAGAGGAGAATGAGGGTGAAATTTCAAATATGATCGGGCGTGTGAACCGAGGCCAAAGTGCGGGAAATATTCTAGTGAATGTGAGTGATGAGTAAAGTTTAATCGGGTATAAAAATCAAGCAAAAATGATGCAGGAGTCGGCAAGAAAAATCCAAGCAAAAGATCGGTTAGCCATTATTCGGGCAAAAGGGGAGGTAGAGGGGCGGTTGACCCGGGTAAACGGACCCGGGTCCAACCAATGAGGGCTTGGTCCGAATAGGTCCAAACCACTACTAGACAGAAACAATGGAAATAATTAAAATAAATCGAAAAAAAATAAATAATAATTTTTAATTAAAAAGTTTTCTAAATAAATAATGTTAATAAATAAATAAATTTATTTTTGTGATTTTTAATAAATTAAATAAGATAAATAAATAGGGTAAAATAAACAAAAACCTTTATTCATAAGTAAAAATGCTTATATATACAACATATTTAATTTATTTTCACAAATAAAAACATAATTTTATATTTTACAGAATTATTTAAGGATTTTAAACATATTTTTATTTTATTTTTATGAATTAAATTAATAAGTTATAACACTCCGAAAAGTCAACTTTCATATTTTAACTCCGATTTTTATGAAACTACTTTCATTTTAAAGCTTATTTAATTTTGAACACAATGAAAGTGTGTTTAGTTTATTTTGAGTTTTGTGGAGAAGATATTGATTTGACAAGTTTTGCTTTACAGATTTTTCATAATGTTATTTCTTTTATTTTGTATAGGGATTCTTGCAGTTATTTTTATTATTTACAACTTATTTTTATGTACAAGTTCCAAGAAGAAAATAGTTTTATTTGAGATTGTTTCAATGATAAATAAAATAGTAGAAGATATGTGCAATATGTACAATGAAGATATACACAAGCAAGATTTGTTTTCTGGATTTTTATATGTTAAAGACCATATACAACGATGAATATACACAAGTAAGATTTGTTTTCTGGATTTTTATATATTAAAGACCATATCTCCCCCTACTTTATTCCTTATTGATTAGGTCAAGTCTTGACCTACTCTCGAGGTTAGGATCATCTTGTATTTATTACATATATACAGTCA